>JAQZBX010002379.1:0-72673 GCA_029593785.1 Cabassous unicinctus | reverse complement strand
CCAAGTGCCTACTAATTAGCCAAGGCTAATCCCTCTCCTTCCTTCTTTCCCATACCATGCTTAAGTTATATGTAAGTTGTCGTAAAGACCAGACTGATTAGTAGACCTACAACATGGCCCTGTGATTGTGTTTAACACTCTGGAAAGACAGTGTGGTACAACAGAAATTGGAGAAGGCTGGCAGTGGTGTGGACCAGAATGCTTGAGATGACCTCCTGGAGCTGGGGCCTGGGCGTGAAGGCTTGAGAGGTGAGGATACTGAACCCCAGGAGAGCCACAGGCCCAGAGGCAAGAGCATCATGCTGGATGAGGGAGGCAGCAGGGAGATGGGCTTCGCTGCAGTGCAGGATGTCCCCCAAGGGAGTGGTGGCCAGGGAGATTTGAAGAATGGCCCTTTTGGAACCTTGAAATCAGAGGTTTTAGCTTGATGAGGCAATAGGAGCATAACTTTAGGTTATTACTTTTTAAGATATTAGACCTTTTATAAATGGAACTATAGCTTGTGTATGGCCTGGATAGGTAGAACATAGCAGAATCAAGCACAAACATGCAGGGAATTAAACATACTTGCTCAAATTCTGAAATTTCTGGAATAAAGTATCTTTCTAAAAAAATTTATATCATGTATTTCATTTATTTGGTATTATAGAAATTAAATATGTATATAAAAGTATTCAAAGATCGGAGAGAAGAAGTCCTTATGTTATATGGGGGGTGGCAGAAAACTAAGTTGCATGTAGATATTTAAGAGGAAAAAAATCAAGGCCAGACTAAAATATAACAAAATGATAACAGTGGGTTTTCTCTGAGCAGTAAAATTATAGGTTGTTTTCTTCTTCATACTTTCTGTGTATTTTCCAAATTTTATGTAGTTTATTTTTAACTTTTTTAAAAATTTAAGATTTAAGGAAAAGAGACAAAAATAGTAAAAAGAATTCTTGTATATCCTTCACCCAGCTTCCCCATATATTGACATCTTATAAAATTACAGGACAGTTATCAAAACTGGGAAATTAACATTGATACAATACTATCAACTAATCTACAGAGCTTACTCAAACTTGCCAATGTCCTTTTTCGGTCCAGGAGCCAATCCAGGATCCCACATTGCATGTAGTTGTCATGTCTTCTGCAATCTATGACAATTCCTTAATCTGTCTTTCCTGAAGAGTAGTAGCCAGTTATTTTGTAGAATATGCTTCCACTTGAGTTCTCCTGATGTTTACTCATGATTAAATTTATATCTGTTTCTCATCTTTGACACCCTCCACCATCCCCCGGGTATTAGTATCCATTGATGATTCTTGCCTGCAACAATTACTATGGTGTTTCCCAAATGGTGATTTTCTATGTCCATCACTCCTTCTTCATTTATTCATTTGAATTCTACTGTAATAGCTGTCCCTTTCCCCTCACTTATTTATTTATATCAGTATGGACACATAGATATGTATTTTATTCTATAAATTATAATCCAATACTACTATTATTTATTTGGTTATTCAAATTGACCAGATTTGGTCATTGGGAGCGTCTTCAATTTGGCTTCTGTGTCCTTTCAATATGCCCCTATCAGTTTTCGCAGCACTTCCTTACTTCCTGGCATCACAAAATGTTCCAGGCTTATCTTAACCTCCCTCTTCCAGCCCTGGAATCACCCATTACTCTAAGGAGCCCAGG
Source organism: Cabassous unicinctus (assembly GCA_029593785.1). Classification (NCBI taxonomy): domain Eukaryota; kingdom Metazoa; phylum Chordata; class Mammalia; order Cingulata; family Chlamyphoridae; genus Cabassous; species Cabassous unicinctus. The sequence continues at coordinate 70,993 of JAQZBX010002379.1, read as the reverse complement.
TTTCTTTACTTGTAGAATGGCTTTAGAAACCAACATCTAGTTCTTAGGTGTGTTCACTGCTAGTGGAGTGTCATTGCTTCTATGACCTCAAAGCAGAGTTAGGAAATATATGTATACACATATCTCTATCGATATTCCTATCAAAAACTAATAGTTCATATCGATATCTCCAATCAATTGCAAGGTTTGTTTTCGCATTCCCCCATTCCTTATTTGTAATGTCTTTCTCTGATGGTGAGAAACCTGGCTTTCATTATTCCTAATAAATTTATTTGTTCAATTCTAGAATACATATAAGTAGTTTCAAAATTACTACAAATTTCATTCCCCTATGAAAAATAAATTTACTATTTACTATTTAATATTAAATGTAATATTTGCATACAGTTCTTGTTTGTTTTTAGCCTTCAAGTACACCATAAAAATTCTGCATCCCAAAGTTACTTATGTTCTTTTTTTCCCTACCCATCAGTGGGTTATACAATTTGTTTATAATAGTTAGATTCATTTGTTACTATTTGTATTCCATTTTGGATCCACCCACATCCTAGTTGATTTAAATTATTTAGGAAGTGGGTGTGGCTCAATGGATAGAGCTCCCCTTTACCATATGGGAGGCCCCGGGTTCGCTTCCAGGGGCCTCCTTGTGATGGCAGGCCGGCCAGCTGGCGCAGCGGGGTGGGCTGATGCAGCAAGACCTCACAGCAGGAAGCGGGTGTGGCTCAATCGATAGAGGCCCCGTTTACCATGTGGGAGGCCCGGGGTTCGCTTCCCGGGGCCTCCTTGTGAGAGCAGGCCTGCAGGCGCGGCGCGGTGGGCTGATGCAGCAGGACCTCACAGCAAGGGGGAGATAAGCAGACACAGAAAAAGACACACAGCGAATGGACACAGCAAACACAAGCAGTAAGGGGGGGATAAATAAATAAATAGAAAATAAATAAATAAATAATTTACTTTTTCTATAGGAAAAATGTTAGCATGATTCTAAAATCAGAGCTATACAAAAAGGTCCTGCTTTTGTCCATTTCTGTTCTAAGTTTTTGAATTTCTAATTTATGGTGGTTTTTCATATTCCCAGATGCTTGTTTAAATGTTTAGTTCATTTTGGAGTGTTCTCTTACAGTTCTCTTCTGCCTCATAATTGTTTTTCAGAAGGGAATTGAAGCATGCTGGAGCTAGTTTTCTGATTTTTTGCAATAACTCTGTATGGATTTACTCATTGTGGTCTTGGAGTGGTTTACCAGATTCTTAGTTCAATAGAGCTTTCCTCTGCCAGCATAGCAAAGTCCAGATTTTTAGTAAATTCTTTTTGGAGAGGGGTAGGGGGATATATGCCCTCTGATTTTTTTTGTTCTCTTTTGTCCTGCAGACCTTAAATTCTCCTTTTGTTTCTTATCTCCTTCTCTACCCAACAGCTAAAGGGCGCCTCTCCTTTCTTTTTTACTGAGAAATGGCAGCTGTCCCTGGCCGAATCTCCCAACATTTCCAGAGAACAAGAAAAAATAAAGCTATACAATAAAACACTCGGCATAACCTGAAGACAGAGAATGCCCAAACTTCAAAATAACTAACTTTTTAAAAAAGAAAAACAGCACCAAATCCTGGAGAGTGATCTTCTTCCTGCTCCACCCCAAAACTTTGCTGTGAGCAAGGTCAGGCCAAGGAGCACTGGAGGTGGGGGGTGGGGGGATGAAGTGAGCAAAAGACCTAAGGTTGATCTAAAACCACTGCCAAAAAGAGTAAGCAATCCTAAGTATGAAAATATAATAAACGAATGAGTAATAACATAGTGTCCTGCTAGATCAGAGCAGGGTCTAGAGGGGAGGGATTTTAAAATACACCTGTCTAGAAGTTGTAGCTTTCAAAATGCATATCTTTTTGGGGGAGAGGCATCCTTTAGCAGTTGGGTGATCCCACAAGACAAAAGAAAACCAAAAATTCAGAAGTTATCTCATTGTAGACTCTTTAGCAAATCGAAGACTCCATATATTTACGGCAAATTAGGATTTTACGCTCCAAGGTGGTGAGATCTTACCCTCGGTATTTCCTGTTTCACCTCCCTCTTCCCCATCCCACTTCCACCTTCAAGAAGCAGCCAGACTTTTCTTTGCTTATCACCTCAGGGAAGAGATGAGACTCAGAAGTGGGTAAAGGGGAGACATTCTCTTACAGCCTTTTGATTTCAAAAAGCTAACTATTTGGATCTTAAGGAAACAGAATAAGACTCACAACATAAACAAAGAATTTGGGAGAAAACACTGTAACAGAAAAAATCTCTCCTCCCCCTGCCACTCCACTACCTCCTCCAACCCAACCCCAACCGAGGCAGGTTAGCCTAGGGAAAGGAGGGCAGATGAGTCACAGCTGAGACCCGGCAGAAACCATGGCCATGAAACCCTGCCCGGAAACCACCTGAGGGAAAAGCTGCTAAGAATAAAGTCGGCAAGACCCCGCTGAGACCCTGATCAGGAGGTCCCACTTGGAACTCTTTCCGGGATCGAGGGGAGAACCCGGCTAACCCCAAACAGAAGGCCTCATCATTGGCCCCTGAGAACAGGTGGGGTAACCAATCAGAACAGCAAACAGCTGGGGCTCCCTCCCAGCATTAGGAGAGGGGAGGCGTGAATAATGGCTTGATGCTCTCTCTTTGTCTGGAAGAGCCCGCCTCCACATCCTGGGTGTGTGCATCTGTTCTTTTCTCTCATTTCTCAATGAACTCTTTTTACTGGCTTAACTAAACTGTTGCCTGATTTTCTCTAGGCTCTTGGCCAAGCTACAAAAAATGAATTTTAAGTGCAAGCCATTTTAGTTAGGCCAGTAATTTATTAAGGAAGGGAGGAAAGAGAAATGGGAGAAAATAACAGATTATGAGTCCCAGGTAGAGAGGAAGGGGCTGAAAAGAGATAAAGAGGGCTCATTTACAGACTACAATTCCCCATTACAGATTACAAAATGCCCAGGTTTACTTGCGTGCTGTTCTAGGCAGGGGGGAGGAAGGCAAGAACAAGCCTTTTTTGCTTGCTTTTTAAATCATTCATTATTCTGCCCCTTTGCTAATGTCGGAGGAAGAGTCCCAGTTGTTTGCTGTTTTGATTGGTTTTCCCACCCATCAATCCCCTGGGAGGGCCCAATGATAAGGCCCCTGGAAAATATTCTGGTCCAAGTGGAGTTTCTCACAGGGTTCTTCCAGCAGCCATCTTGTGGGGTTTAATGGCAGCAGTTTTTCTGCCAGGTTCCAAATCTGTCTATTGATTCCTAATCTAGCCTGCCTCAAAACTGGCATATTCTTAAATTATTTTATGTAACATAGCCAAGAACCGAGAGGAATCCAGCACCCCCAACTTCACAACTGAATATATACATGTATATATTCAGGTATGTATTTCAAGTTTGAGTTGCAAGTAGTAACCAAGGGTTAAGAATTAACAAATAATTATGATTACTCAATCATTACATAGATGCCTTTTTATTATAAAGCAGGTATTTATTATAAAATACCTGAAATTACTGACGCTGGCTAGAGTGGTCCCACTCCTGTTTATGGTTACTCTAGACTAATCTCACCCTTGTGTATACTTACTATTGGGATGGTAATTCTATATTACCACCCTTGTTTATACTAACTACTGAGATGGTAACCACTCCACCCATCTCTGTTCAATATCCTTATGAAAGACCTATACCCCACCCCAGTCTATCCTATTCAGTCCCCTTAATGTTTATTAATGAAGGAAACTGTGTTCATCTCCACCCCCATTATTCATTAGCAGCCTGATGCTGTAACATATTAGAATCTCTGCAGATCAGGGAGCCAGAAAGCCACTGCTCCATTGCTTGCGCAACCAATAAAACTCTTTCTCTCTTTGAAACCCCAGTGTCTCAGGAATTGGCTTTAAAGACACAACAGAAGGAAAGAACCCGCTTTTGCTCAGTATCAAGGCCCTATATATATTTCCCAGGCTGGGAGGAGGAGAGATAGTTGGCGGGAAAATTATGAAGGCTAAGATATCACTTTGCCCCAAAAAGGAATACATGAATAAATCCCTTAAATGTCTAACCAACTGCTGGGAAATGGAGCCTTCATTGGCACACCCGAACTCTCTTGGTAAGCTACTTAATACAACTAGAAGAAGGAAGAAAATATATGCCCTCTCCAGATAAAAAGATCCTAGAGGGATAGAGAGGAAGCCACCCTCAACGCAATTTGACAGTAATTGTCCCATCCTAGGAGAACCATGACAGTACAATCTCCTGAACCTCAGTATTTAATAGTTTGGCTTTGGCTTCTCCATTAAGGAATGGCAGCACCTGAAAGAAGGGTAATCCCATGGCCCTAGCACCTTGCTGCCCAAAGGATGGGCCACAGACTAACAGCATCAGCATTACCTGGAGCTTGTTAGAAATGCAGACCCTCAGACCCCACTCCAGACCTGCTGAATCAGAATCTGCATTGAACAGGATGCCAGGTGATCCAGGTGTATATTCAGGTTTGAGTAACAAGGCCTTAGATTACAGGTGGTGGAGGGAAGAGCCCAGAGAGCCCAGAGGGGGTGAGGTGGGGGGAAGGAGGGAGGGTTAGGAGTGAGAAGACCAGTGAAGAGATAAGAGTAGCTTGGGTGGCAGGTGGTCATTGCACTAATTCTTTTTAACTACTTATTATTCAAGAATCAATGAAAGAGAAAACCACAGAGACTTAGAATACAACATGTGATAACTGCTGCCAAAATAGGCCTGCCTGGTCCTAGAGTGTGGCCCACTTGAGATTTTTGGCGTTCAGATATACACAGGTGATAACCCACCTGCTAACCTCTCCCAACAAATCCTTGACTACTAGCAGGTGTCCCTAGGAGGTCTTTCTTGACATCTCCCCCCTGCCCCCCTCCCAAAGAAATTAACTATTTCTTACTTTATTCCTGCACAAAGTAAGCGCTCAATAATTGTGTGCCAAATAATGAAAGTGTTGTGCTAGCAGGCTTGGATCAATTAGTAATTGTAATTGAAGCTGAGTGTAACTAATTATATAATTTTGGGCTGCTCAAGTTTAATTCCACTAAAATTACATCATGAAAATGGAACATGAGGAAGGATTATGGATAAAAGGAAAGGAGCTATGAGTAAGGCTTCTGTGTACAGTAGGCTCACATCTGAGTTAGATCCTCTCAACTCACACTTGCCAATAATAAAAAATTCATTTGGTCACATAGCCATATCCTGAATCCCATTTGGACTTGAGGACAGTGCCTCAGTTGTACGTGGTGTCCACTCAGCAGACACTGCTCAATTTGGGAACGTGAATTGGTCTTGATCCATTTCTACAGTTGTATGTTTTCCATTATTCATAACCAAAAATGTCTCCACACATTTCCAGGCAGTACCCAGGGGGAGGGGGAGAGAGACAGTACCATCCCCACTGAGAGCCACTGGTTTAACCCAATCTTCTTAGTTTACAGGTGAGAAGTCAGAGGGTGGGGCAAGGAGTGACTTGCCCTAAGTAACCCAGTAGGTCATTGCCCACAGGTCCCTGGACTCCCATTCAGGGATCCTTCCCCAGCTCCGTGCTGCAGCTTCCCAAGCTGAACACTGTGGGAGGCTCCCCCTATCCCAGATCAAATTCCTACAAAAGAAAACACAGCCATAGAGACTTGAATTCCTCTAAGCTATGGAACACCATCTCAATGCATTTAAATTAATCTGCCCAAATGGGCCCAAGGTGTCGCCTCCCAGTCACCAGAAAGCTAGGAATATTCCAGCATTAGGGAGAAGTTAACCAGTCCATCCTCCTACCTTCATTCATGAGGACCCCAAAACCATCCCAGGTAAAGGAACGATCCTACTTTTAGAGCAAACACAATTGGGCAATCAGTAGCAGTTGACCCGGTGTGCTGAATGAGGATTCTGGGGCTAAAGCTGAACTCATCTCGCAGGCTCTGTGATCAGTTTGTGAAGTCTGCATTGGCTATGGTTCAGGGTGGCAGCACCATGCCAGATATTTGCCACAAAGCTTTTGGAACTCCAGACAAGTCCAATCTACTACTACTCTGGGTCAAAAGCTCATTAGGTTTGCCCATGCCAGTCTATCTCGTCCATTTCTGGTCTCATGTAAAATTTGAGCAAATGTCTCCCTCCTGTTCAACTATGGGGTAAATTGCTTTACCACAAATGACAGTGCTAGGTTTCATCTCAGAATCTCAACCACTCATCCACTGAGGGCACCTGAGTTGAACATATGCTATACACCAATCACTGGCAGTGGGGGTTGATCAAACCTGTGGAAAAGAATCATCATTTTCAAGGTCACTAATTCATAAAAAATATGCACCACACAAAATTCAAATGCCCACCATCTTCCATCTGAAATTGATGTACTCTTACTTAAGGGATCAAGATGAAACAGTGCATAACAATTGATTGTAATTAACATCGTGAATACTTTATTGCTGGAAGAGTAATGTTTTGAGGAAAGTGTCTTTAGATGAAAGTAGCTAAATATTGCTTATCTTTACAGTTGTTTTTTTTAAGATTTATTTACTTTTTATCCATTTTAACCCACCCCCCACCCCCACCGTTTTTGCTCTTTTTTGTGTTCATTCCTTGGGTAATTCTCTGTGTCTGTTTCCTGCCCTCTTCTCTCATCCTTCTCCTCCTGTCTTCACCAGGACTTGATCCTAGGAGCCTCATGATGTGGGAGAGAAGTGTCCTACTGCCTGCGCCACCTCAGTTCCTGGTTTCTTGAAGTGTCTCTTCTTGGCTCTCCCTGTGTCACTCTCCTGTTAAATCTTCATCTTGCTGTGTGGTTAGGTGGGGCCAGGGCGGCTCACCCACGCACCTTCTATATATATTTGTTCCTTTTTATTTTACCGGGAGGTCCTAGGGATTGAACCCAGGTCCCTCCATATGGGAAATGGACGCCCAACCCTTTGAGCCACATTTGCCCCTATCTTTACAGTTAAAGAAAGTAGATAATCTAGAAAAAGATATTGGTATGAATACAAAATAATCTTTCCCAAAAAAGCTGCAGGTTTAATAAATACTTATTAGAAACACAAAATTAAGTCACAAATGCCCTTGCATGAATTGGTTTTGAAAATCTTTGAAATGCAATTTAAAAAAAAAAAAAAGGCAAAAAAAATAATAGATGGTCAACTGGATCTTAAAACATTCAATACTTAATTTTAGGTAAACTGCTCTTTGAGAGAAATGATCCTTAGGCAAAAGGGGCTTTTGGCAAATTGGCTTTAGGTGAATTGAACAAGAACCATTTGGATGGGGGATGTGTTAGGAGGGGAAGATGGGAGGTGAGAAGAACAATGAGGAGACCAGATCTGAACCAGGGTGATGGTGGAGGAGAAGCAGAGGACAGTTGATAGACACAAGGAGGTAGCGTCTATGGGGGGTGATAATACAGGAAAACAAGGAGTAAAGCTAGGAAGCTTTTGGACCAGGATGACTACTGGTGATACCCTCTGCTGAGGCAGTGAATGAAGGCCCCGTGATCAAAATGAAACTCTGGGAAATACTGGGCACAAAACAAAAATATAATCTCATCAAATCTTGCTTCCAGATGGAGCTGCCAACAGGCACCACTGGTTCCCAAAAGTTGTCTAAATCCCTTTTTCTCCTCCCAGACCACCACTGCCTCCACCATTAACAGCCCCTGTCCTTAGCTAAAGTCAGATCATTTTGTCAAAGGTTAAACCTCTTTAAAGGCAGAAGTATACCCCCCAAAAAACATGTTCTTAAACTTAATCCATTTCTGTGGGTATGAACCCATTGTAATTAGGACCTTTGGATGAGGCTACTTCAGCTAAGGTGTGGCCCACCTCAATCAGGATGGGTCTTAATCCTGTTACTGGAGTCTTTATAAGCAGAATGAAATTCAGAGAGACAGAAAGAAAGCCACAGGAAACAAAGAGCTGAAGGTCGACAGAACCCAGAAGAGAAGGGAAAGGGCAGAAGAGGCTGCCATGTGCATTGTCATGTGACAGAGGACCTAAGGACCAAGGATCACCAGCAGCCAGCCCCAGAATACCAGTCTTTGGGGAGAAAGCATCACCTTGATGATACCTTGATTTCAACTTTCTCGTAATCTGAAAACCATGAGCCAATCAATTCCTATTGTTTAAACCAATCCATTGCATGGCATTTGCTTGAGCAGCCCTGGAAAGTAAAACAGCAGGATTCATGTCTGTTCATTTTGTCTCTTCTTTTACCTCCCCCAATAAATGGGCAGTAAGACATGTATGCCTGCCTACTTGAATTAAAGCATATATAAATGACCACTCGAACAGTAAAACGCCAACTATGGCCTCACTGCATTGGTGTCAAGAGGAATACAAGAGACATCAAAGAAATGTTTTTTGCCCTCAAAGAACTGCCCAGGGAAGACAGACAGTGGAATGGGGGAATGGGGAAAAAAAAAAAATAGAAATGAGAGGAGAAGGCAGATAAAAAAGGACCAGAGTGGTCTTGAGAGGCTCCCTACAAAAGGCAGTATTCGAGACCTGTCACGAATATGGAAAGAAGAGGTCTTGGATATATGGAAAATCAGAAAGAGGCAAGATGAGGAAAAAGAGCAAAGGAAGAGATGGGGATGAGCCTGGTGTCTATAAAACATCAAGACAATAGCAAATAGGTCAAGAATAAGTCAAAAGGGAAATTAGAAAATATAGAGAGACAAATGAAAAGCAAAACACAACATACCAAAACTTATGGGATGAGGCAAAGGTAGTGAGTGCTCAGCAGGAAATTTATAGCTGTTAAATGCTTACATTAAAAAAGAAAGAGGATCTCAACTCAGTAACCTAACCTCACATCTTGAGGAACTAGAAAAGAAGACCAATCTAAACCCAAAGTTAGCAGAAAAGGAGAATGGAGAGAAGTGAAATAGGTAATAGAAAAACAACAGAATCAGTGAAACCAAAAGTTGGTTCTTTGCAAAGATCAATAAAATCAACAAACCCTTAACTAGAATGACAAAAGGAAAAAGAGGACACAAAGAACTAAAATCAGAAATGAAAGATGGTACATTACTACCAACCTTAGAGAACTAAAAAGGATTGTAAAAGAATACTATGAACAATTGTACACCAACAACTTAGGTAATCTAGATGAAATGGACAAAGTCCAAGGAACATAAAAATTTCCTGACTCAGGAAAAAAATATAAAGTATCAGCATATCTATACAAAGAGATTGAATCAGTAATCACAAAATCTCCCAACAAAGACCAGATGGTTTCACTGGTGAATTCTACCAAGGATTCAAACCATTAATACCAATCCTTCTCAAACTCTCCCAAAAAATTGAAGAGGCGAGAAAATGTCCTAATTCATTTTATGAGACCAGCATTGTCCTGTAAACAAAGCCAGATAAAGACACCACAAGAAAAGAACATTACAGACCAATGTCCCTTATGAAGATACTAGTAAACCAAATCCAACAGCACAGTAAATGGATTATACACCATGACCAAGCAGGATTTATCCCAGGAATGCAGGGATGACTTAACATAAGAAAAATAATATACCACATTAATAGAATGAAGGGGGGAAAAAAAACACATGATCATCTTAATGCAGAAAAGGCACGTGACAAAATCCAGCACCTCTTCTTGATTAAAAACACTTAGAAACTAGAAATAGAAGGAAATTTCCTCAACATGATAAAGGGCATATATGAAAAACCCATAGTTACCATCATATTCAATGATGAAAGACTGAAAACTTTTCCCCTAAAGTCAGGAACAAGACAAGCATGCCCACTTTCACCAATGCTATTCAATATTGTACTGGAATACAATATTGTACTGTACCTAATTATGGAATGAAAGTTCTAAAGCAATTAGACAAGAAAAAGAAACAAAAGGCATCGAAATTGGAAAGGAAGAAGTAAAATTCTGTTTGCAGATGACATGCTCCAATATAGAGAAAGTCCTAAAAAATCCACAAGAAAGCTACTAGAGCTAATACTAATTCAGCAAAGTTGTGGAGTATAAGATCAACACATAAAAATAAGTTGTGTTTCTATACACTTTCAATGAACAATCTGAAAAGGAAATAAAAAACCTACCCTATTTAAAATAGCATCTTAAAGAAAAAATGGTATAAGAATATTTTTTAACCAAGGATGTGAGAGTTGTACACTGAAATCTGCAAAACATTGCTGAAAGAAATTAAAGACCTAAATAAATGGCAAGACATCCTGTGTTCACAGACTGCAACTCTAAATGCTGTTAAAGATGTCAATGTTATCCAAAGCAATCTGCAAATTTAATGCAATCCATATCAAAATTCCAACAGCCTTTTTTTTTGTACTGTATACATACAAATTTTTTTAAATCATACAGTATGTTACACAAAATATATTTGGTTCATAGTAATGCATTCATACAGTATTTGTCCTCTTGTGTCTGGCTTGCTTTGCTCACCATAATATTCTCCAGGATCATTCATGTTGTCATATGCCTTCCTTTCTTCTTATAGCTGCATAATATTCCATTGTGCGAATAGAACAGTTTGTTTATCCATTCATCCATTGATGGACACTTGGGTTGTTTCAAACTTTTGCCAATCATGAATAAGGCTGCCATGAACATTGGTGTGCAGATATCTGTTCGTGTCACTGATCTCAGTTCTTCTGGTTATAAACCCAGTAGTGATATCGCAGGGTGACATGGCAAGTCTATATAAGGCTTCTTTAGGAACTGCCGAACAGTGCTCCACAGTGGCTATACCATTCTGCATTCCCACCAACAGTGAATAAGTGTTCCTATCTCTCCACATCCTCTCCAGCACTTGTAGCTCTCTCTCTTTTTAATAGTGGCCATTCTGATAAATGTGAAATGGTATCTCATTGCAGTTTTGATTTGCATTTCCCTAATCATTAGTGATGTTGAGCATTTTTTCATGTGGTTTTTTTGCCATTTGTATTTCTTCTTTGGACAAATGTCTATTCAGGTCTTTTGCCCATTTTTTAATCAGGTCATTTGTCTTTTTATTGTTGAGTTGTAACATCTCTTTATATATCCTAGATATGAAACCCTTACCTGACATGTGATTTCCAAATTTTTTCTCCCATTGAATCAGCTGCCTTCTCACCCTTTTGACAAAGTCCTGGGAAATGCATAAGTGTTTAATTTTGAGGTGGTCCCATTTATCTATTTTTTCTTTTGTTGTGTGTGCTTTGGGTGTTAAGGTCCAAGAAACCACCACCTACCACAAGGTCTTTAAGATGTTCCCCTACATTTTCTTCTAGTAGTTTTATGGTCCTGGCTTTTATATTTACGTCTTTGATCCATTTTGAGTTGATTCTTGTAAAGGGAGTGAGATAGGAGTCCTCTTTCCTTGTTTTGGTTATAGATATCCAGTTGTACCAGCACTATTTGGTGAAGAGACTGTTTGGTCCCATTAACGTGGACTTGGTAGATTTGCATTTGACCGTATAGGTGAGCGTTTATTTCTGGATTCTCAATTCTATTCCACTGGTCGGTGTGTCTATCTTTATGCCAGTACCGTGCTGTTCTGACCACTGTAGCTTTATAATATGTTTCAAGGTCAGGCAGTGAAATTCCTCCCACATTGCTCTTCTTTTTTAGAATGCTTTTGGCTATTTGGGTGCACTTTCACTTCCAAATGAACTTGGTAATTACCTTTTCTAATTCTGTAAAGTAGGCTGCTGGAATTTTGATTGGTATTGCATTGAATCTATTAATCAGTTTGGATAAGATTGACATCTTCATGACATTTATTCTTCCAATCCGGGAACACGGAATATCTTTCCATTTGTTTAGGTCTTTTTAAATGTCTTTTAGCATTGTTTTGTAGTTTTCTGCATATAGGTCCTGTACTTGATTAAATTAATTCCTAGGTATTTGAGTCTTTTTTTGCTATTGTAAATGGAATTTCCCCCCTTATTTCCCCCTCACATTGTTCAGTACTAGTGTACAAAAACATTACTGGTTTTTGTAGGTTGATCTTGTATCCTGCCACTTTGCTGAACTCTTTTATTAGCTCAAGTAGCTTTGTCATGGATACTTCAGAATTTTCTAAATGCAGAATCATGTAATCCGCAAACAGTGAGAGTTTTAATTCCTCTTTTTCCTATTTGGATACCTTTAATTTTTTATTTTCCTTGTCTAATTGCCCTAGCTAGAACTTCTAGTACAATATTGAATAACAATGGTGACAGTGGGCATCCTTGTCTTGTTCCGGATCTTAGAGAGAAAGCTTTCAGTCTTTCCCCATTGAGTATGATGTTGACTGTGGGTTTTCATGGATGCCTTTTATCAGATTGAGGAATTTTCCTTCTATTCCTATTTTGAAGTGTTTTTATCAAAAAAAGGATGCTGGATTTTGTTGAATGCCTCTTCTGCATCAATTGAGATGATCATGTGGTTTTTTTGTTCAATTTGTTAATGTGGTGTATCACATTGATTTTCTTATGTTGAACCAGCCTTGCATACTAGGAATAAATCACACTTGGTGGTGATGTATAAGTCTTTTGATATGCTGTTGGATTTGCAAGTATATTGTTGAGAATTTTTGCATCTATGTTCATTAGAGAGATTGGTCTATAATTTTCTTTTCTTGTAGAATCTTTATCTGGCTTTGGTATTAGGGTGATGTTGGCTTCATAAAATGTGTTGGGTAATTTTCTCTTCTCTTCAATTTTTTGGAAAAGTTTAAACAGGATTGGTGTTAATTCTTTTCAAAATGCTTGTTAGAATTCACCTGTGAAGCCATCTGGTCCTGGACTTTTCTTTGCTGGGAGATTTTTGATGACAGAGTCAACTCTTTAAATGTGATTGGTTTAAGTTCTTGTATTTCTTGTAGTGTAGGTAGTTTCTGTATTTCTAGGAATTTGTCCATTTCTCTAGGTTGTCTAGTTTGTTGGCATACAGTTTCTCATAATATCCTCTTATGATCCTTTTTATTTCTGAGGGGTCAGTCGTAACTCCCCCCCACCCCTTTCATTTCTGATTGTATTTATTTGCATCTTCTCTCTTTTTTTCTTTGTTAGTCTAGCTAGGGGTTTGTCAATTTTATTGATCTTCTCAAAGAACCAGCTTTTGGTTTTGTTGATTTTCTCTATCGTTTTTTTTGTTGTTGTTGTTCTCAATTTCATTTATTTCTGCTCTAATCTTTATTATGTCTTTCCTTCTGCTTGCTTTGGGATGGATTTGCTGTTATTTTTCTAGTTTCTCTAGTTGTTCAGTTAAATCTTTGAGTTTAGCTCTTCTTTTTTAATATAGGCATTTAGGGCTATAAACTTCCCTCTCGATTGCCTTCGCTGTATCCCATAAGTTTTGATAAGTTGTGTTCTCATTTTCATTTGGCTCAATATATTTACTGATTTCACTTGCAATTTCTTCTTTGATCCACTGATTATTTAGGAGTGTGTTGTTCAGCCTCTATACCTTTGCGAATTTACTTTTTTCCTGTCTATTATTGATTTCCAGTTTCATTCCATTATGATCTTAGAAGATGCTTTGTATAATTTCAACCTTTTTATATTTATTGAGAGCTCCATTGTGCCCTAACATGTGCTCTATCTTGGAGAAAGATCCATGGGCACTTGAGAAGAATGTATAACCCGCTGTGTTTGGATGCAGTGTTCTGTGTATGTCTGTTAGGTCTAAATTGTTTATCATATTGTTCAAGTTCTCTGTTTCCTTGTTGATCTTCTGTCTAGTTGTTCTATCTAATGATGTGAGTGGGGTGTTGAAGTCTCCAGAGATTATTATAGAGATGTCTATTTCTCCCTTCAGTTTTGCCAGTTTGTCTCATGTATTTTGGAGCACCCTGGTTAGGTGCATAGATATTTATGACTGTTATATCTTCCTGGTGGATTGTCCCTTTTATTAATATAGAATGGCCTCCTGTATCTCATAACTTTTTAGCATTTCAAGTCTGTTTTGTCCAATATTAGTATAGCTACCCCTGCTCTTTTTTGGCTACTATTTGCATGGAGGATCTTTTTCCAATCTTAAACTTTCATCTGGTTTGTATCCCTAGGTCTAAGGTGAGTTTCTTGTAAGCAGCATATGGATGGCTCATGGTTTTTTTTTTTATCCATTCTGTCAGCCTGTATCTTTTGATTGTGGAGTTTAAGCCATTCACATTTAGTGTTATTACTGTAGATTCATTATTCACTTCCACCATTTTATTCTTTGGTTTTCTTATGTGATATATTTTTAGTCTGTGTTTTTACTCTTTTGGTTATCCTTTCTCTATTCTTTCTTCTATACTCTCCCTCCAAGCCTCTCTCTCCTGTCTTTTTCTTTCAGGTTCTAATGCTTCCTTTAATATTTCCTGCAAAGGTGGATTCTTTTTTGCAAACTCTCTTAGTTTCTGTTTGTTTGTGAATATTTTATACTCACCTTCATATCTGAAGGACAGTTTTGCTGGATAAAGAATTCTCAGCTGGCAGTTTTTCTCTTTCAGTATCCTAATTGTATCATACCACTGTCTTCTCACCTCTATGGTTTCTGAAGAGAAATCTGCACTAAGTCTTACTGGACAACCCTTGTACATGACAGTTTGCTTCTCCTGTGATGCTCTGAGAAATTTTTTTTATCTTTGACATTTGACATTCTTAGTAGTATGTCTTGGAGTAAGTCTATTCGGATTTATTCTGATTGGGGCACGGTGTGCTTCTTGGACATGTAAATTCATTTCTTTCGTGAGAGTTGGGAAATTTTCAGCTATTATTTCCTCAAATACTCTTTCTGCCCCTTTTCCCTTCTCTTCTCCTTCTGGAACTCCCATGACACATATGTTTTTGCGTTTCGTGTTGTCATTCAACTCTCTGAGCCCCTGCTCAATTTTTTTCATTCTTTTCTTTCTTTGTTCTTTTCTCTCTTCAATTTTAGCTGTTCTGTCTTCAGCATCACTTACTCTTTCTTCTTTCATTTTGAGTTTGCTGTTATGCCTCAGATGTGTTTTTTATTTTACCTATTGTGTCTTTCATTCCCATGAGCTCTGTAACTTTTCTGTTCAGGATTTCAAATTCTTCGTTGCGCTCACTCAATGTCTTCTTGATGCCATTTATCTCTTTAGTCATATTGTCTTTCAATTCATTAATTTGATTTTGGAAATTCGTGCCCATCTCGCCAATTAGTTCTCTCAAATCCTGCATCTCTTCTAGGGCTTTGATACATTGCTTTTCTTGGGCCATATCTTCCAATTCTCAGTATGGCTCATAATTTTTTGCTGATGTCTAGGCATCTGATTAGGATGTAGTTTGCTCAGATGCTCAATTTCTTTCTCTTTTGTAGGGATTTAGTGGCGGGAGTCTGTGTGTTACCACTGCTTTTTGATTCTTGGCTCGACCCGGATTGTTAGGCTTGTCCCTGCTAGTTGCTCAAAACAGGGATCTGGACCCAGTAATTGGTTGCAGACCAGCTTCCTAGGACCTTGGGGAGGAAAGCTATAAAAGATGGAAAAAGCCTCTCTTAATTTTCTCACATGTGCTACCTTGGTCTGCCAGCAGATGGCACTCTTTGGCAGCTCTCAGTTCAATGCCTGGTCAGAGTATATTTGTGGCAACTCACACCAGATCATTGTGCCAGAGCTTCCTGCCTGGAGGCTAAAAGCTTTGTAATTCAAACTTTCTCAGTGACAGTTCTCCAGCCTTTTCTGGCAGCCTCCTCCCTTTTCCAGGGTGGGAAATATTTTCACTCCCCTCTTAGTCCTCAACAATCAACCTCCTGTTAGTAGAGGAGGAGATTGGGATGGTCAGTATCTTTAGCCCCTTGCTGGCTCCCAAGGCAAACAATGGTGTGGCCCCATCCACCCTGGAAGTGCTCCTGGGACACAGCAGACCAAATTTGTGAACCAGAAGCAGAGTCAGCCTTAAGCTGAATCCCTCTCTCTCCCCTTTCCTGTGATGGTGGATCCTTGGAGCCCCCTTTGACAAAGCCCCCTTTTTCTGTAGAATTCTGGGGCCTGAGAATTCTAAAGTGTCTTTAGTGTGCAGGAGGGTGCCGGCAGCAGCAGCCGCTGGTTTCAACTCACAGTTCTGTCACCGTGATTTCCTTCCTTTTTTCCCTTTCTCCTCTGGGTGGTGTCCAGCCTTCACCTGGTGTCCTAAACCCTAGAAGATCTTTTTCCAGGCTGTTTCAGCCTATCCTCTAGCTATTTTTCTGGAGAAGAAGAGAGTCCATGTCTTTCTAGTCGCCATCTTCCCAGAAGTCCCATCAGCCTTTTGTTTTGTTTAGTTTTCAGAAACAGAAAAGCCAATCCTCAAATTTATATGTAATTGCAAGGGACCCCAAATAGCCAAAACAATCTTGAAAAAGATTTCAGTCTCACACTTAGCAATTTCAAAACTTACTACAAAGCTATAATAATCAAAACAGTGTGGTACCAGGATAAGGATAGACATATAGATCAATGGAGTAGAATTGAGCGTCTAGAAATAAACCCACACATCTATGGCTGATTGATTTCCGACAAAGGTGCCACGTACACTCAATGGGGAAAGAATAGTCTCTTTCCCCATTGAGTTTGGTGCTGGGAAAACTGGATATCTACATGCAAAAGAATGTAATTGGAGTCTGACCTTACACCATACATAAAAATTAGCTCAAAATGGAATAATGAGCTAAATACAAGGGCTAAAACCATAAAACTCTTAGAATAAAACATAGGGAAAAATCTTCAGGAAGGACTTTGTGTTTGGGAATGGATTCTTAGATATGATACCAAAAGCATGAACAAAAGAAAAAATAAATTGGGCTTCATCAAAATTTAAAAATTTTGGATCCGCAAAAACTTAAAAATACAATTTCCATATGACTCAGCAATTCCTTTTCTAGGTATATAGTCAAAGTGAAAACAGATTCAAATAGATACCTGTACACCATTGTTTATAGCAGCATTTTTCAAAATAGTCAAAAGGTGGAAGCAACCCAAGTGTCCATCCATAAATGAATGGATAAACAAAATGTGGTACATACACACAATGGAATATGATCCATCCATTAAAAAAATTAAGTTATAAGATATGCTGCAACACAGAAGAACCTTGAAAACATTATGGTCAGTGAAATAAGCAAGATGCATAAGGTCAGTGCATCGTATGATGTCACTTACAGAGTTGTCTAGAAATAGGAAATCCACAGAGGCAGAAAGTAGATTAGAGAGTCCCAGGGTATGGGGAAAAGGGAGTGTAAGTTTGATGGATATGAAGTGTGTATAAATAAAATTTATTTAAAACTTAAAATAAGTAAATAAAAGGAGGATGCTAGGGAAAAAAAGGAAAAATAAAAACCTTTATGCATCAAAGACATTATCAAGAAAATGAAAAGAGAACCTACAGAATGGGAGAATATTTTTGCAATTCATATATCCAAAAAGGGTTTAATATCCAAAATATATAAACAACACCTACAACTCAACAATAAAAAGACAAAGAACCCAATTGAAAAATGGGCAAAGGATTTTGCTTTAGTTTGCCAAAGGCTGCCAATGCAAAATACCAGAAATGGGTTGGCTTTTATAATGGGAATTTATTAAGGTAAAATCTTACAGTTCTATGGCTGTAAAAATGTCCAAATCGAGGCATCATCAGAGATGCTGTCTCTCCAAAGGTCGGCTGCTGGCGATCCTGGATTCCTACCACGTGGCAAGGCAAAATGGTGGCTGGGCTCTGCCTTCTCTTCCAGGCTCACTATCTTCCCGGGCTCAGCTGTGGGCAATCAGGTATAGGGCTCATCTCTTGGCCTTCAGGACCCTCTCTCGCTCTCTCAGCCTCTCTAATCCTGGAATCCTCTCTCACATGGCAGGGTAAAATGGCGGCTCTCTTTCTCTGTATGTCTGCATGTTTCTCCCATTTATATATACTCCAGAAAGAGGGCCAAGACCCACCCTGGTCATACCTCACTGAAGTACTCCAATAAAAGGCCCCCCAACTAAATTCAATCCAATCAAAGGACACCCACAAGAATGGATTAACTCCAAGAACATGATCTTTTCTGGGATTCACAAAAAAACTTCAAACTGTCACAGACCTGAATAGACATTTACCCAAAGAAGATATACAAATAGCCAATAAATTGTACACGAAAAGATGCTTGACATCTTTAGTCATCAGGGAAATGCAAATGAAAAGCACAATCAGATACCACTTCATACCCACTAGGGTGACTATTATTTAAAAATCAGAAAACAGTAGCTGTTGGCAAGGATGTAGAGAAATTGGAACTCTCAAGAATTGCTAGTGGGTATATAAAATGGTGCCGCCACTGTGGAAATCAATTTGGCAATTCCTTTAAAAGTTGAAAATTGAATTACCATATGATCCAGCAGTTCCATTCCTAAGTATATACCCCGCCAAAAACAAGAAACTGAAAACAGATATTCAAACAAAGCTTGTACACCAATGTTCATAGCAGCATTAGTCACAATAGCCAAAAAGTGGAAACAACCCAAGTACCCACTAACCGATGACTAAACAAAATGTGGTATATCCTTACTATGGAATATTATTCAGTCATAAAAAGGAATGAAGTGCTGCTACATGCTACAACATGAATAAACCTTGAAAACATTATGCTAAGTAAAATAAGACAGTCACAAAGGAACAAATATTGTATGAGTCCCTTTATATGAAGTGTGTTGAATAACCAAATTAATAGAAATTAAAGGTTACCAGGGACTGGGGGAATGACAAAGTTATTGCTTAATGGATACAGAATTTCCGTTTTGGATGATGAAAAAGTTTTGGAAGTGATGGTAGCATAACACTGTAAATGTAATTAATGCCCCTGAATTATACACTTAAATGTTGTTAAGATGACAAATTTTATGGTAATCTACATATATATACTTACATATATAATTAAACATTAAAAATCTTCAACAGCCTGTTTAGAAATCTAAAAATCATTGACAACCCAGACAAGTAGAGAGAGGCAGCACAACCTTCATGTGAGCTCTCACGTCACTCAACCTGGTGTATGAAATCAGGAGAGCAGAAGGAAGAGAGAAGCTTCTACACACACACAGTTCCAGTCCCCAAACTTATCCCTGATTAAGCAGAGGTCCCGTGAACGGGCCAGCCTTGATCTCAGGCAGGGAGGGAATACCCTTTGTGGGGCTGTCCTCATCTTAAACGCTCCCAGAGATGTCTGTATCAAACCAGTACTGTGATTAAGGAAGCAGCTCCTGCCAGCTCTCTGGGGGTGACCCGTGTAGACAGCAGCTAACAGAATCAATAAGAGAAATTAAGCCCATTTCAGCCAAATAGTCAGTGTTTAAGAACCCCATGGGTCATTAGAAAATAGGCATCTCTAGTATAAAAAACATCCACACAACTGGCCTCCAGCCAGAATGACACAGGCCTTTGGATTGTTTTTTTTCAATCAGAAAATGGCATTTGAAATAACCAATCATTAAGCCCTTATTCTTATTATCTCAACAGCAGTAATAACAATAAGAATGTATTGTAATTTAACTGTTTGTTCTTGTTTGGCCCTTTGGGGAGGTGTACAGCCTGTAGACATTTCTTTATTTTCAATCCCTACAGACATCTCCATTATTTTCTTCTAGCCTTCCTCTAGGCTCCCCAATATCCTCAAACATGGACCCCATGCCCTTAAAGATAACAGCTGCAATGATCAGGACTCTTTCAGTTAAATACCAGATACTCAATTTAAAGTCGCTTACGCACAAAAAAGGTGTGTGTGTGTGTGTGTGTGTGTGTGTGTGTATGTTAATGATGCACATAATGAAAAATCAGGGTGGATCTGGCCTTCAGGAATGGCTAGATCCAGGGGCTTAAATGATGAGGAAGACAAAATAGCCACCCCCACCAGAGCTTAGCGACCAGTGGAAAGACAGTCATTCTCCATAGCTGAAAGTCAGAGGAAGGTCTGTTTGGGGGGCATGTGCCCATTTTAGAACCAACCTCCATGGCTTATGGGAGATGCAGGGGTCAGCACACCTGTAGGAATGGGTGTCCCTGCAGGATAAGGGGGTTCTGTTAAAGCTGCAAGAGATGCCAGGCAGCCAAGCTGTCCACTGCCACGCTGCATATCTGTTAGCTTTTAGTGCTGCTTTTCCCTCGCTTCCACTGGCACTATCTATTCACGTTCAGAGAATAGCACCTGAGGAACAACCACAGCCACTTCACAGCAGGGGAAGCTGAGGCTCAGAGACCAGAGCATCCTGCCCAGGTGTTGTGGAACCAAGACGCCGGGCCTGACCTCCAGCTGGCTGGTCTAGTGTGGGTGATGCAGGTCGAAGGGAGGAAAAGGGCCAGAGACTGCAGACCTAAACTGTTACAAGTCAGAAACTCACTGCTAATCAGCTCAGGAAAACAGCTTATCTATAACCCCAGTCTAATCAGTTTTTATGGCTTCTCTCCCTAAATCCCCTCATAGTTGTGTCACTTCTCCCTGCACACTTGGGAGGGAGGGGAAGAAGTGGGAAAGGCAGAATTCTTCTATGTCACTACTTACCATGGGGCAAAAATGAATCTCTGCCAACATTAACTCCCCTCACAAGGATTTCCCCCAGAAGGCGGTGTGGCCAGCATCCAGAGCAGCTCAAGGGCGGCTGCCCCTCAGGTTGGTGGGGATGGAGCTGGGCCCACCACTTGGGGTGACTAACCCAAGGGCTCCCTGCCATTCCCCCACTGGTGAGTTCCATTTCTAGAATTGTAAATACACCTAGAAAACGAAATCCCTGGTGCCAGGCCTATCTTTTGGGGGAAGGGGCTCAAATTTTGTTTCTGATGCTACATCCATTTGTCATTACACTTGTGTGCAGGCTCAAAGAGTTCATTTCTGGTAAATGTAAACACTAAAATACACTGCTTTTTTATTACCTTGTTTGGGCATAGCTACATTCTTAAATTTCATGGGAGCCTTTGCATTTGGAGATAGCCAGGCCTCTCTTCATCTCAAAGAGGCTCTGCATACTGCCCACAGGTGGAGGAGTTTCTAGGCTGCGTTGCTTCCTCCTCTGGAAGACATCTGGGAAGATGTGTGAGGCTAAAGCAGTGGTCCTGACCCTGGCTGGACAGTAGGATCACCTGGGGAGCTTTAAGGAACAAAAACTATAAGTCACATTGACATCATGGTCCTCTGGGTATGATGTGAAAGGGCACATCACTTCTCTAGTATTCTCCACAAAATCTATAACCCCAGTCTAATCATGACAAACCTAAACTGACATTCTTCACAGCACCTGACCAGTGCTCTTCAGAAGTGTCAAGGTCACGAAAGACAAGGAAAGAGTGAGAAACAGCCACAGAACAGAGGAGACTAAGGGGCCATGATGCCCAAATCCATCGTGGGATCCCAGACCGGCTTCTGGAGCACAGAGGACCTGAGTGGGAAAACTGGTGAAATCTGAGTAACGCCTATAGTTTAGTTAATGGTATTGTACCAACGCTAGTTTCTTAGTATCAATGAACACCCCATGATGTTATGTAAACTTTTAACATCAGGAAACCTGGGTTGAAGGTATACGAGGACCCTCTTTGCAAATTAACTGTAAATCTAAAATTATTTTCAAATAAAAAGTTCAAAATAAAAGAAAAATTTTTAAATGTCTGACCCCCATTTGAACCACTTAAGTCGAACTCTTGGGGTGGGGCCCAGGCCTTGAATTGTTTGAAACTCTTCAGGTGATTCTGATGTGCAGTGAGGGTTGAGAACCATGGACCAGTGAGTTTCCAACCTGAGCGCACATCAGAACTCCCTGGAGGGCTTGTTAAAACAGATTACTGGGCCTCAACCCCTGAGTTTATGATTCAGTGGCTTGCGGTAGGGGCTGAGAATCTGCAGGTTTCTAACAAGTCCCCAGGTAACTGGGAACCACTGATCCTGACGACCCAAAGCGTGGCCCACGGGCCAGTGGCACCAGCCTCGCCTGTGAGCTTCTCGGACCTGCAAAATCTCAGGCCCCACTCCAGGCGCACTGAGTCAGAACCTGCATTTGAACAAGATCCCAGGCTGTTTATACACGAAAGTCTGAGAAGCATTGCTCTAGAACAAAAGCACAGGACGGAAGGAGGGAAGGGCAGAAGAGGAAAAGAGAAAGGGAGGGAGGGAGGAGGGAGGGAGGATAGGTGGGGGAAAGGAACCTTTTTGAACATTGGGCTTTTTACCAAAAATGCTGCAGATTTCAGGCACAGGGATTGTCTGCCACGGTTAACAGTAGCAGGGACACTGTTCACCTGGCATTCAAGGCCTCTCGTTAAATAGGGGCCTCCTGATCGGGCCCAGCAAACACCACCGCTGCCGCCGGCCAAGCCCCCACAACACACCACCCTCTGTGGCTTTGCTCATCCCACTGGTAGCCTCTTGCCCAGTCACCAGCTCCCACCGGAGAGCCGAGCTGCTCATGCTTATACGAGCCCCAAGTGGGCTCCACCTAAGACTCTCCTCACGTGCGCTCACACTGAGGCAATTCTAAAGCCCCTCAGTCCCGCCCCTGAGGATCCGCTGGGCCTCTTGGGGCCACTTTTGTTTTCCAAGGTGTCATTCGATGTTCACATTCGCGGAGGCCCGCAGGTGTGGCAGGAGGGCCGTGGGCAGCCCGCAGTGCTGTCCCTGACCGTCTCTGACCCCGGAAGCACACTGGGCGGAAACGAACCTGACGATCTGTAAGGCAGCATTCCTATGGAGGAAGAGTCGCACGTGCAGCTTTTGAAATACACAGGTCTCAACATCCCTGAAAATAATTAAGTATTCTGAGATTCTAAGTGTGTGTTTATTGAGCACTTACTTATCCGTACGTACTACGTGCTGGGCACATATCTGAGAGGCTCTGGGCCAAATGGGCCATAGAGTAAGAATTCCCCTCTCCTTCACCTGAGATGAGGTAAGGGGTGAAAATAGCCATGTTACCCAAATCAAAGCAGCCAACACCTAAATTAAATAACAAGTGTCCAAATGTTAATAAGAAAAATAATACCCCTCAACGTCAGCTGGTGGTGCCTTCCTTGACAGATACTGTCACTGTTCCGAGAGAAGAGTTGCTGGATTTTATAGGAAAGCACTGGACCCAAATCAATGGTCAATCCTCGTGGCAAGTTCTACAAGACGAACAGGGATCAGGGCGATGGTTCCACATGGAAGCTCACCTGAGCTAAACCTCAACCTTTTGTTTATTCCTCTGTTGAACTGAGAGACCGGGAGCAAGTCTCCTATGGTGCCTGGGCTCCGAGGATGAGTCTACCCAGGCCACACGGAGCCAGAGGACAGTGGTCAACTGATAAAAGCCCACCTCAGCCCAAGCCACCCAGGATGAGATGACACCAGAGTAACCCAGCTCCATCCTATCTTAGGTCCCAGGGAATATGCTGCATTTTCCAGGACTTTTTGCCTCCTTTATCCATCAAACACTGCTATCTTCCCCCTAAGAAAATTAAATTTTCTTTGAAATCAGGGCCTTTGAAACCTAACTCAAGCACATAATACAACCCAATGAACAAGAGTAATCCATACGTACAGCACTGCAGAACAGAAAACAAAGCATGGGCCACCATCATCAGCTGTGTGGCCTTGTGCAAATGACTAAACCTCTCTGAGCCCTGCTTTCCACTTCTTCCAGAAGAGGCTAATGACCCCTTCCCTTCATAGAGCAGATGGGACAGTGAAATAATGTACCATATTTACATGAGCTCTCATGCTTGGAAGGCACTCAATAAACACCAGGCTTCTCCTCTCCTCTTTTTAATCTGCCCTGCACCCCCAATTCTCCTGCCTCTCAGGTGTCTCTGGAAAACCATTCTGGGTGCTGGGCCCACTGTCAACATAGTGATGTTTTTTTAGATTCCAGGGCAGCAGGAAGCCAACCATTAAACCAAAAGTGAAAAGCAAGTAACCATTACCTTAAACAGAAAGGACATTTATATTTACTTCAGTGGCTATAAAAGACACCATAAAATATAATATGCAGCATGCATGCTCACGATTAATAACAGATCTTACAAATTATTCTCTCACGTCCCTGGGTGCATCCAACTGGTCACTAAGAACAGTTAATTCTTTCAGGAAATAAAGGGATTGTGAATCGTCTCTAGTCACTGAAAAATCTGCTTGTTGTAGTACCAATAAAAAGAAAAGAAAATGAGGTTCACATTCAGAGTTCTTCTGCCCCTGTGAATGGGGTGAAGCAAGATCAGAGAAACTCAAATACAATTACCATCCACAAGTACGGCTGCTCAGAGAGGCATGACCTGCCAAATCTGAGGTCCTGGGGACCTGGCAACCACAGACACAGGAGGTACAGCAGGAGCTTGGGGATGTCTCAGAAACGAGCAGGTGACCGAGCAGTGGGTGGGACAGTGCGGGCTGCAGGCAATAAGGCAGAAGCCCAGGGTCCAGAGAGGTGGCACAGAGATTTCAGAGTGGCAACCCAGCCACGGTACCACAGTTTCAGTTGCTGGGGGGTGAGGGGGCCAGGTAGGATTCCAGGCCTGAAACTGGGGTATATCAAAAGAGGAACCAAAGGGATAAACCAGGAAGCAATTAGGAAAACAAGGCAGGCGCACAGCTCACAGGGAATGAGGCGGTTCTCATTCACAGGGTTCTAAAGTCCGTGGATCTGGCTGAGCCGCGGAGTTCCTGGCCTTGGGCTTCTTAACTCCTCCGACCAAGATCTCAGAGTCTTGAAAGGTGAGAGGAAACTACAAGCAGCAGGAAGTGGCCCCCAGATGGAAGGCGGGAAGGATTATAGGGAAAAGCAGCCAAGCAGAACATCCCATCGACTCAGCATCCAGGTCCTTGCTCATCTAACAGCCAATGCAGATTCAGTCCCACTGGCCATTAGGGAATAAACATCCTCAGCAGCCAAGCCCAGGTAGGCCTCCCTGGGAAACCCTGAAGCAGCAGCAACCAAGGGAACTGTACTTAGATGCCCTTGGCAAGGACCACACATGCACACTGGATACGGCATGGATTTGGAGTGGGGTGGGGGACCAGCGAGTTAGGATGGAAAATTCCTGCAATCCTGAAGTGGTTTTTTTTTAATTGAAACACAGTACATGATATAAAACACCAAAGGGCAGTGAACTCATGGCTACAACAGAGT
The DNA here is from genome assembly GCA_029593785.1 of Cabassous unicinctus. NCBI lineage: Eukaryota > Metazoa > Chordata > Mammalia > Cingulata > Chlamyphoridae > Cabassous > Cabassous unicinctus. The sequence goes on along the minus strand of JAQZBX010002379.1, from coordinate 45,948 downwards.
CTGCCCTAAGGTGCCTAACCACCAGGGAACCAATTCTCTAGCAAGTTCAGAGACCATGCTCATCTCCAACAAAATTGAACTTCCTACAAGTTAAATGAGCCCTCAAGAGGATACATGGTCCATCCTGACAATATAAAGGGTGAACGGCAGTGAGGAGACATAGCCCAATGGCACATACTGGGAGTGGTAAAGTAGACTGCTGTGTCTTCTCCCTGGATAAGGAGAGGAATCTGTTTCATGATACAGTGTGCAGGCCCTGATGCAAGGGCTACAGCGTGGGGAGAGGAATTCCAAAGGTGGAGCATAACGGTCCCATGGGCAGTGACCCTGGGACTGCAGACCCCTAAGTGGCAGAAGTGGGTCTCCTGGCTGCAGACATGATGAACGAGCAAGGAGTGAAAAGACTCCTTGCCCACCGTAGGGCACATAGGGGCAGGGACAGCCAAGTCCCCTCAGTGTGGAGCAGGAAACAGCCAGCAAAGCAGGGCCAAGACCCAGGTGGACAGCCTCAACCCCTTCACATGCAGAACGAGTTCATGAAGGTTGATCTGCCATAAGCTGAAGGCCTCCTTGAAAGAGATCTGGGTCCTTCTGAAGAAAGAGCAGGTATTCTTCTTCTGGTGCCTGGAGGAGGGCAAGAAGCAGGGAAAGAGTGAGAGAGAGAGAGGAAAGAAGCACCAGCTCAGTAGCATTTCGAAAAATGCAAGATGGTAACTTTGGCCACTTACCCGCTCCCTGTCCCCATCGACCACCCTTGGTTACATGATCATCCCATTGCCCGAATGGGGCCCAGAGGAACACAAATATCCCAAGGGATCTTTTCAAATTAGCAAAGTAAGCAAACACAGTCATTTAACAGGGGACCAATGGCCTAATGGACCCATTGGGTAGAAAATTCCAATGTTTCTCTTTTTCTAAAAGTAGAGTAAACATATGCCAACCTAGAGTCCCCCAAACTCAAATATAATCAAAGCCTTTCCAAACTTTCTGAGGATATTGATCATCTGGAAACCTAGTCGGGTGGTCCTGGGAGGCTGAAGTCATTTTGGGTTGAACCCAGCTCAAACCTTCCACACCAACAAAAAGACCTGATGAAAATGGGTGTTTTTGATGATGACCCATATAAGACTTCATTTCCTAAACCTCAGAGGAAGAACAAATCACATTCAGCCCATTCAGTGTACAATATATTTTGCTGTAATCTAATCTGATATTTAATAGTGAATGCATAATATATGTGGTCAACTCCCCCTTCATGAGAGAGTTTGATCCATTTCCTGCCTAGTATGGATGGGCTGGAAACTGGCCACAGTCAAGGCCTCCTCCCTTGGGTGAGAACATTCGGTCAGAGCATGGTCCTTTCTGTGTACTCACCACACTGAGATGGAAGGACCTAGAACCCTCACTCCTCTGCCACCATCTCTTTGGTGATGCACCTTCCCTTCCTCAACCAACACCCCAATGATGCTGAGGCATCTAAATGTTCTGAGATGTGGAGAGAGCCTGTTCAGTACAAACTCCTCCTGGTGCCAGGCCCTCCCTGCCGGCAACACTCATCTCTCCCAAGTCACAGGTACACCTGCAGGGAAAAAATACCTCCTAGATGCCTGGCCAATTCCTGGAGAGACAGGTATAAGTCTCTGGACCAGTTAGAGAATGGGATATATATGCATCAGGGCTTCCTGACCCCCAGCCCAGGGCACACGTGGACAGGGCTTAGACTCTCAGAGAACATCTCAAACTTGACAGAGGGTAAGAGTCACCTGGAAAGCTAGGTAGATGGGCTGGGAGGGTGAGGTCCAGAAAAACGCCATTTTAAACACATACAGGTTGTACTCTGGACCCCGGAAAAACAACTGCCTGGGGCATCAGTGAGTTCACTGGAGTTGTTCTCCTCCCCCCTCCCCCACTTTTCCTGCAGGGAGATGTGGAGACTGGGAAGCCCAGGCAGCGTCCTGTGGACTGGTGAGAGAAGTGGAGGCAGGTGGGACTCCAGGGGCAAGCCAGGGAGCTGGGGGAGGAGGGAGAGGCAGGAGCCTGCACTCACGCGGCCAGTGCCCGGATGCAGCAACGCGACATGTTGAGGAAGGAGCTGGCGCTGGCCCGGGTGCCCAGGGAGGCCTCGATGCCACGTAGCAGGTCATTGGTCTTGAAGATCAGCAACATCTGGCGGGGCACGTGGTTGAGCAGCTGGCTGATCTGGGGGAGGTAGTTGGCCGCATTGTCACGGATCTCTGAGTCCTGAAGCAGCAACAGGGAGACAGAAATGGATGGTCGGTGTAGGAAAGTGGGGCCCAGGGCAGCGGGTGTCCAGGCGGCCTGGGCCCCGAGCAGGCTCCAGGAGGGAGCTGCTGGCCCAGCTGTCTCAGCACCACTAGGCACACTCCCCAAAGGGAAGAGGAGCACAGGCGGCTTGGAGCCTGACTCACCGGGACAGGATGGCTCACCCCAACCTACGCCAAGCATCAACTGCAGCACAGGAGCACATGGAGGGGCCAGAGGGCATTTCTGCTGCCTCTGCCACCCCTGGCTCCTCACGGTCAGGGTCACAACACCCATTCCCCAGCCTAGCCAGTACTACTGAGACAGGAAGTCTGCTTCCCCAACAGCCCCTCCAGTCCAGGACCCCACCCCTATGGATGACGTCAGCATTAACCAGCCTCCAGCCCAAGGGTGCATCCTCATGTTACTCCCCAAAGCTTCTTCGCAGGCCACTGACTTCAGGCCAGGCCTGGAAGGAGCCCTGGAAACCGGCACTGGCTGAGTCGCATCCCCCCGATATCTCCTGCCAAGCCCAGGTTGATTCAGTCCCTAGGTTTGAGCTCCTGCCCCAACCCAACTCTAAAGTCCTGCCCCATACCCTGCCTGACCCTATGCCTCACCAGACCTCCCTGGAGCCCTTGCTGCTCACGCTGCCATTGTTTATCGCTGACCTCCATGCTGGAGCCAGTCTCATCCCGCCCAAATGGCTGAGCTCCTGACACGCCCAGAGCAGGGTCTGGGGCTAACCCTTGAAGCTGGTCATTCCCATGGCCCTTGTCCAATCCTGGTTTGCCCCTTCCCAAGCTCTGCGTGGCTCTGGGAAGATAAATGCTTCCAGCTGACACCTAAGCATAACTGTGCAGCTCTGACCCCTTCTCAGACTCCAGAAAAATGATGATGATGATGATGACAACAGCCAGCATGTGTTGAGCACTTACTGCATAAGCCAGCACTTTGAACACGCTCGTGTGTATAAACTCATTTAATCCTCACAACAATCCTATGAGGCGAGGGTAATAGCCCCATTTAAGATGAGGAAACTGAGGCCCCGAGAAATTAAGGCCCGCAGATAGTAAGTGGTGAGTGGGCTGTAAGCCCAGCCCAGCCCTCACCACTGTGCTCCTGCCTCTCCACCTGGCGGCAGGGCTGGGTGGCCCTGAGCAAGCCCTTTCATCTCTTTCAACTCTGTCCTCACCTAAACACTAGCAGTGATAACGCCCTCTGTGCCCACCACCCAGCAGTACCCAGAGGGTCATGAGAGAAAAGGGGAAGTGCTCTGGGCCAAGCAAAGTCATCACAAGGGGCCCAGAGGTGCTGCCCCAGGCTCTGCCACCCCGGCTGGCTTTCTGTAACAGCAGGACTCTCTGCCTCTTCAGGAACAACGTGTGTACTGCTGATAACTGAGCTGCTGGGAAACTTGAAATGTCCCTCAGGCAAGAACTATCAGACTGGAACATGGCAGCACAGAGCCAGACACCAAGCGGCCGTCTGCCTCCCTGCCACCTCCTGCCACAGCTGCAGGTCACCCTGCTCTGTGGATCAAGGCCAGACCGAGACCCAGAACATGGTAAGAGACCTCTCAGCAATGTCAGGACTGGCCTGGCAACAGCTCCTTTCAACCTCAACAGCAAGGACTTTCACCTGCCCAGGCTAGCCCACAGGGGTATCTCAGAGCAGCAAAGCCTTCAAGCTCAGGTGTATCCCGATGATGGGTGTCTGCAGTAGACCCTTTTGGGTGCCACCCAACAGTCATCTCCCCCTTCTCCTTGGTTCAAAGAACACCAATTTTGTTCACTGGATCCCTTGGGCCATTTCTCAGGGATGCAGTGCAGACCCCCAGCCCGGGGGAGGGGAGGTGGGTTTGGCTGATCTCCGCCAATGCCGGCACCGAGTTCTCATTCTTGTGCTGTGTGACTGGGTCAGGCATGGACATGTGACAGGATTCTGGCCAATGAGACGAGAGAAGAAGTCTGTTGGGGGACTTCTGGGAAAGATTTTCTTGCTTGTAAGAAATGACTGATGAGAAGAAACGGACCCTTTATTCCTGCCTCTGGAAGCCACTGAACGAAGACGTAAAGCTTAGAACTGCCACAGCTATCTTGGGATTCTGAGAGGAAAACCAAAAGAATCACAGAGGGTCAGCCTAGGGCCTTGAGTTTGTTAATCTTCTCAATTAAGCCACCTGGAACCACCTACCTCCAGGCTTCTCTTCATGCAGAGAACAGACTCTATTGTGTAGGTCACTTTTAGTCGGATTTTTGGTTATAAGCAGCCAAAAACATCCTTCCTGATACAACATTGGAGGTTCCCCAATTTTCAATAAGACCAGGGCTCAGAAAGACTGAGCTCTTATATCTCAGAGATGGGGCTGCCCTGGAGTGGCTACATTTATCCTCCATCTAGGTTCTGGTCCAAAGCAGCAAATGGAGTCAGTGTCTCCAGAGCCTACACAAACCATTCTCTCCTCAGCTAGGTCCAGTCCCCAGATTGCAGATAGGTTGTGCGGGATGAGAAGATGTACAAGAGAGGGTTCCTGCTCCCAGGCACTCACCACCTAGTTAGGGAACTAAGATATGTATACAAAGAACTACTCTGCCGGGGAACATTAGGCACCTGCCACATGAGGGATGCCGGTAGTAAGAGATCCCTTTTGGCTGGGGTAGAGAGGGTTCTGGGAGGAAAGAAGACTTCCAAGAGCTGACATCCAAGCTGGGTCTTGATGAATGAGTAAGAATGCAAAAACAGAATTCTATCTTGGGTAATAAAAACAGATACTGTGTATTGAGTACCTACTACGTGCCATGTGATCTCATCCATCCCCATGACTTTAAATAGCAGTTATAGATCAAAGACTTCCAAACTTATATCTTGAGCCTGGACCTCTTCTTTGTGCTTTATATCCAACTGCCCATGACACTTACATAAGAATACTAAAGATAACTGTTGACAACCTCCACCCTAAATATGTCCTTCTCAAAGTCTTTCCTATGTCAGGAAGTGACACCCCCGCACACCCTATGACACATCCCAAAAGCCTATCAAGTAACTTTGCTCCCTTTTCCTCCTCTCTATAGTCCAAATCCTACAGAAAGTCTTCTCCACATTACCTCCAAAATGCATCTTGGCTCCACCTACTTCTCTCCATCTCCATTGTCACCAGTGCAATCTGAGCCTCCATCATCTCTCAAACTGGAGTCCTGCCCCAGCCTCCTAACTTATCTCCACTTGCAGCATGCCAAAGACATATTTAAACACAGCAAGTCCGAGCATGCCATTCTCAGGCTTCAACCCTGTCAAAGGCTTTGCTTTGCACTGAGAACTAATATGAGCGTCTTCCCATGGCTTATGAGACCCAGGAGATGCTCTCTCTGCCCAGCACTCCAAATTCCACTCATGCCACTATCGCCTTGCCACACTCTGGACTATACCAAGCTTTCTTCCTGCTCGGCCTCAGCATGTTGTGTGCCCTCTGCTGGAATGCTTTCTCCAAGCTCCCCTGGTGGCTGGCTCCCTTCTTGCCCTTCAGGCCTCAGTTTGAATGTCAATGTCAACAACCCAGCAGGTCTTCTCTGAGTACCCTACCTATAGCAATCCCTCCACCCCTTACCATTATTCAACATCACAGCACCCTGCTCATTTCCGAAGGTACCTATAACCTGAAGTTATTGTTTACTTGTTTGTTCCCTCAACCAACATGTAAATTACATGAAGATCTGTCTGTCTGTTCATCACTGGATCCTCAGCATATAGCACAGGTGCTGGCAAAACAAGTGTTTGTTGTTCAAGGAAGCAGCTGTGGCTCAAGCAATTGAGCTCCCGTTTACCTTATGGAGGACCCTGGTTAGATCCCCAGGACCTCCTGGTAAAAAAAAGAAAAAAGGCGTCCCAGACCTGCGCGGTGTGGAGAGGCACAGGGCCCCACACGGCGCACCAAAAAGACAACGCAAACATGTAGAAAACAAAACAAAACGTTTGTTGAACGACATGAACTTCATGTCGAACTATGGGCACTTCCTATACATTATCAATAAAACAGAGATTAGCATCCCTATCATCCCTATTTTACCAAGGAGGGAGACCGTCTGTCCTCGAGCTTGGAGGTTACGTAAGTCTGGAGCCGCTGGTGGTCATCTTTGCCACCAAGCCTGAAGACTGATATCAACTTGGAGGAAAGCAGAGCCAAGAAATGGACGGAGATGGCTTCTTGATGGCAGTGTTTGAGACTCTGGATTTGGCCGTTCCTAAAGCCACCTACCACAAAGCAGCTTACAGGTGAGGACCCTGAGGCTCAAAGAGGTGACCAGAGTTGCCCAAGGCCACGCCACCAGGAGGAGGAGGTGCTGGGACTAGGGCCCAGGTCTCTGTGCCTGCACGAGCAGGAACCCAGCCAGAGTCCAAGCCCGTCCACCACGTGGATTCAGGCAAGTCAGGATGGGCCTGGCAAACCAAAGCAATGGGAACATGGAAGTCAATTCCACAAGGGACTGAGAAGCCTCCTGGGAAGGAGCTCACCCCCATAGGCTTCTGTCACTGGAGCAGAGGTGATCATGAGCATGGGGTGGGGTGGGGGGTGCCTAGGATCTATCTCCTGGCCCAGACTCCATGGGACTCTTGTCTAGATCCACTGGAGAAGTGAGCTACAAATAATGATGAACAAAGCTGTCTTTGTAAAAACTCTGTAAGACAATGGGACAGGCAGCACTCTGGAGTTCCTCAGAAGAGGCAGCTAAGCACTCGCCCCAGTATGCTGCCCAGGTGACAATGTCCAGCTGGACTGATTTATAAGAGTCCCTGGGGATTCCCACAAGTCCTGGGGGAGTGCTTGGCAGGAGCCCGAAATCTTGCATGAGCAGGTGGGTTATACAGCTACCACAAGGGTTACTACTCCCAGGCTGGGGAGGCCTGGAGCAGATACAATGGGGTATCTTTCCCTTTCCCTCCCCATCGAGGGCAACTGCTTCACCTCCCCTCCTTCCTATCCGATACCGCCCCCCCCCCGCCCCAGTTCAGGCACCCACAACACACTCACCAATCTAGAAAGCCAGACCCTGGGCTGGAGGGGTCTAGAGACCATCCCTGACCTTGACCCTTGCAGTCCAGAAAGGACAGAGCAGGAGGGGCTACCTACCTCGGTGGCAGTGACTGGAACTCGGCCGATGCCCCTGTTGACCGAGTCCCACGACCGAGCTGTCAGCATGCAGGCAAACAAGGGGTAGAGCTCGCCGGCTCCCAGGCGCTGGCTGTACTTCTTCACCCTCTTCATGTCAGTCCAGATCAGGGACTGCCAGAGGTGGCAGTAGTTCAGGCGGAACTCTTCTGTGAGCACCTGTGGCAGGGGCAGTGGGGGCAGGACCTGACCCTCCTCTCCCGTGAAAGCCTCACTGTGCAGGACCAACATCCCAGCAGGTGCTGACCATGCAAAGAGGGACAGGCGAGGATCGGGGCTCCTGCACAATGTCTGCTTCTCCCCCAAGTTCAGGCATCCCTGAAGGGTAATCTAGCTGCTGACACACATCCACATTGAACTTGGTGGTCCCAGTTCAAAGCTCCACTAGCAAGCCTTGGTCCTTAATGCAAAGCCTGCTAACTGCCCAGCAGGATCCATAATCTCCTCCTCTTCCCAGGCACAGGCAACATTTCCCAGCCTCCCTTGCAGTCAGATGGGGCCAGGTGACTGAGCTCCAGCCAAGAGAGTGTGGAAGAAGCTCCACTTCCAGGCCTGACCCACAAAAACCTTCCTATGTATGCTCCTCTGTGCCCTCACCCTTGCTACTGGCCGATGGTGTGAAAACCTCCAGGGAGGCCTGGAAAGCAGAGCCTCAGTCAGCCCGCAGTCCAGGAGGGGCTGCCCGCAGACTTCTTCACCCGCTGGTAGGTGAGCAAGAAATCAAACTTCTCTGTGTTTGGGCCATCATTCATTTTGGGCCTGTGTGACAGCAGCTAGCCTTCCCTGAACTAATACACCTACTTCACTGAGCCTTTCAAAGGAGGCTAAGACTTTAGGATAAGGGATCAGGGCCCAAAGGGAAGGAGCAGGAGACCATGGGGGAAACCTCCCCAGGACCATGTGCCTCCTGGAATCAGGCCCTGGGCCACCAGGACAGACAATGAACACCACAACTTCCAGGGAGGGGCTCTGATCCCCAGTCTGAGAGGACAGAGTCTGGGACCATCCAGCCCCTATCAGTTACCCAGCCCCTCACACAGGGGCCAGACACACAGGTGCCACTTCGCTCTGACATCCCAGCTCCCGCCATGGACAGTTCATGTCACAGGGCCTGGGCGGGCCTGGGGTTCCCTGGGAAGACACAGTGTTTTACAGCTTAGAAAGTACTTTCACAGACACAAGTATATTTCCACTTAGTCCTTGCAGCAGCCTATAAGCAATGTTATCAACCTCACTTTATTGAGGGGGAAGCTGAGGCTCGGAGAGCTCCTCCAACTATGACTTGCACAAAGTACCCCAGCTCCCAGGGTTAGGGCAGGACCCTCTCCATCTGCCCCGGCTTCTGCAGCCAATGCAGGAGTTCAGTGGCTCTGACTCCAGGCAGGACCAGAACCAGGGGCCGGCTGGGGGGGAAAGGCCTCTCCTACCTGGTAGAGTCCATGGTCCAAAAGGATAATCTCTGCTTTTCCCGTGTCCGGACACTTCCTCACCAGTACGTTGCCTGGGTGGGGATCACAGTGCACAAAGCCATTGACAAAGATCATCTCGCTGTACATCTTGCCCAGGTGGCGTGAGATCTGAAAGGGCGGGGAGGGGGTTGAGTTCTGCTCCATTCGTGCTTGTCTCAAGGTAGACGTTGACTCTGTCCCCTCAATCCCATTACTTTCAGGAAGACCAGAGGGACTGGATGAGCCTGAGTGGGCCTGGGGGGAGGGATGGCTTTGGGATCGTGTAGTTCTCAGTCTAGGATAGAAGCTAAACTCTAATCCAGAGCTTCTTAACTTGAGCTGCACAGTAGAATTACCTGGAACTCAGAAATGTTGGGGGCAGTACCCAGGCATCAATATATTTTTAAAGTTCCCAAGGTGGCTTTAATGTACACTAAAGCAGGAGAACCATTGCTTCTAGTTATTCCAATAGCTGTACCTTCCTGCCTCTCACATCTGCCCTAACACTTGTCCCACATTTTCTCTTTTCTCTACTTTCTTATTAGCCCCTCCTCATTTTTTCCCCAAAGCTGAAAATGGGCTAAAAAGCTGAGTTGGGGTAGTCTCTCCACCCACCTCTTCTCCAAAGAGCAGGGCCAGGGGTTTGCAGATCAGGAGTAGCTGATCCCCTTCCCCCTGGGGCTGCCCCACCTGCTCTAGGCCCAGAGTCCCAGGCCCTTCTCTACTCCCCCTCCAACCCCAGGCCCCTCTCCATACTCCCCTCCCCACCAGAGCCCAATGCTAATCTGATTTATGATGTCTGCACAGAAGAAATGACACTGGAAAGGCCGTTTAAATCATCCTGTCACTGCCGCTCTCCCCACCAAGGCAGTCTTCTTATCTCTACTCCCTTTTTATTAAAGCTAAAAGCCTCTTTCCAGCTGGGGAACAGCTGCTGAATAGAGCCAGGCCTGGGCCCAGAAATGGTCTGTCGATGGGTCTTCATGGGACAGAGATGCTCAACCCAGAAAGCTGTCACCCCAGGATGCATTTCTCTCAGCCTCGGCTGGACACCATGGTCACCAGCAAATATATCCCAGGCAGATGAGAGTGGCCAGGCCCGTGGAGAGGGGAACACAGGATTAGAGTCTTAAGATAAAGACCCAACTCCTTTCTTGCTCCACACTGACTCCAGCCACATTTGCTCTCTTTCCACGTCTCCAATGATCCGCTCATCTTCCTTCCTCAGGGCCTTTGCACGTGCTACACCTCCTGCCAGGAGCATACCTGCCATCTCCCATTCACCAGGTTTACTCCCACTCTTCCTTCTGATCCCAGTTCAGCATCACTTCCCTGAGGAGCTTCCTCTGATTCCCCAGAGGTTGGATGTTCCTGCCACACTTGCTCACAGGATGCTGTATTTTGCTTTCATAGCACACACACACACTTTGTGTAATTATTAGATTAATGACATCCTAGTTCCTCTTACAAGCTCCTACGATGACAGGGACTGGCTCTATTTAAAAAAACAAAAAAACCCCCCAGCTTTACTGAGGTTTAATTTACACATCATAGTCTGGCTCTTTTTTGCTGACCTCTGGATCCCAGCAGCCAGTAGTGTCCAGGACTTAGGAAGAAACCAATATCTGGGTGAAACAGGATGGATGGATGAATAAGTGTGAACAGAGGTCTCGAAGATCCTAAAGCAGCATCTCACCAGTCTGCCAACCTTTTGTCTGGGTCTTACTGTTTCACAGGCTGGTGAGGGGGACAAAGGATGAGGAATGTGGGACTGGCCAGCCCAGGAGGCACTGCACATTGGTTTGAGTAATCAGAAAAGAATCTCGGGGGAGGCGGATGTGGCTCAAGTGGTTGGGCGTCCGTCTACCATATGGAAGGACCCGGGTTCGATCCCAGGGCCTCCTGGTAAAAAAAAAAAAAAGAATCTCGGAACATTTTCCTTAGTCCAAAAGAAAAACTCCTATATCCCCCTATTATTGACCCATAGTGTTGATATAGTACCTTCTTTGACATTGATGCAAGAATAGTACAGTATTGCTGTTCACTGTAGTCCATAAGTTACCTCAATTAACAGTCTGATCATGTTCTTTCATAATCTGTAACAAACGTTCCACAACGTTAGGTGTTGGTGGAGGGGTGATGCACATTATGCGTGGTTGTTTTATAAGCTCACAACAGGAAGGGAGGAGGGAGGGAAAGAGCATCTCAGGGTGTTTTCTCGCTTTCCACTTCCCTCTCTCCCTCTTGCCGCGTGAGCTCAGTCCAGGATAAGGGAGGTGAAGCATCGCCTCACTTAATTCTCACAGTAGCCCACACTAGTTAAGGACCATCACTGTATTAGTCACCAAAGGGGTGCTGATGCAAAATACCAGAAATCAACTGGTTTCCATAAAGGGTATTTATTTGGGGTAGAAGCTTACAGTTACCAGGCCATAAAGCATAAGTTACTTCCTTCACCAAAGTCTGTGAGGTTCAGGCTTCCTGGGCTCCTCTCTTCCCGGGGCTTGATTCTCTCCACGTTCAGCTGCTTGGTCTCTCCACAAGGCCAGCTGTAGACTATCAGAATGGCTTGTCTCTATCCGGGGGCCTTCTCTCTTTCCTCACGACCAAGCTCCTCTGTCTGCTCGCCCCCCCAGGCTCCAGCATCAAAACTCCAACATCAGAACTCCAACATCAAAACTCTCCAACTCTGTCCCTTGCCATGTCTTTTATCTTTGAGGCCCCACCAACGCCCTATTGACGTGGCCCAATCAAAGCCCTAATTATAACTTAATCTTGCCCAGATGAACAGACCAGTTTACAAGCATTATCCGATATCTATTTTTGGAATTCATAACTATATCAAACTGCCAAACTGCTACAATCACTATCCCCATTTTACAGAGAGGAAAACTGAGGCTCAGAAACTCAGTGACTTGCCCAAGGTCAAGTGGTGGAGCAAGTTCCAACCCCAGATCTGTCCAGTTCCACAGCCCCATCCCTTAAACCACTACTCTCTTTCCCAAGATACTGATTCTGCCACTGGGGAGAGGACTGGTGAGGAGGGAGACTCGGGAGCGGCGACTCGGGTCACAATCATACACGCCGAGCATTTACTTATCCTTCAAGGTGTGCCTGACAGCTCACTGCCTCCAGGAAGCCTTTCCTGTCGTTCCTGCCCATCCAGAGCTCTCCCATCTCGGAACTGCTATGGCATCTGTTCAATTTCCCAGGCAATTCAGTACTTTCTTACTACAGAGTCTTTCTTATTAATTATTTTGTATAAGTGTGTTTCAAGATGAGAAAGGTCTCCTTTAGGACAAAGACCCTGCCTCTCCCATGTACTCAGGACACCAGGCTGGCACAGGGTGAGAGCTCAGCAAATACCAGGGACTTGGACTGATGTGACATTTGCCAGGGTGTGGAGACCAATTCACAGGGCGAGAAAGCCGCACCCTTTGCGATTTCTTCCTCTCCTTTCGACTATGAGGAGAAGTCTGGTTTTGGAACTAATATGTCGATAATACCTCTTAAATGCTTGCTAATCCCCTTTTTGAACAGGGAGAGAGGGTGTGGGCCTCAGGTACAGAGACCTTGTTTTGTTTTGTTTTTTAAAGATTTATTTTATTTATTTCTCCCCACCCCCTCATTGTTTGCACTTGCTGTGTCTGTTCGTCTTCCTTGTTCCTTTAGGAGGCACCTGGAACCAAACCCAGGACCTCCACTGTGGGAAGGAGGCGCCTAATCGCTTGAGCCACCTCTGCTCCCTGCTTTGTTGTGCTTTCATTATGTTTTTCTTCTTGTGTCTCTTGTTGTGTCATCTTGTTGCGTCAGCTTGCCACACCTGCCCATAGCGCTAGCTTGCTGTCTTCTTTACGAGGCACTGGGAACCAAACCAGGGACTTCCCATATGGTAGGTGGGAGATCAATCGCTTGAGCCACATCTGCTTCCTGGATACACAGACTTTGGCAGGCAAGAATATCAAGCTAGAATTTAATGATTGTTTTTCATTGAATTTATGTTTGCCTTTAATTTTATGGCCAATGAGACCAGTTTTCTAGTGAAAACATCACGTTTCCTTTTAAAATTAATGTTTCTAAGTCATTTAAAAGGGGGAACAGTTGATGAGAAAAGCATTACATAATTAATAGTATAAGGTATATACAGATATGGAAAAAAAAGACTGAAACTGGGAAACACCACACTAATGGTATTTAACAGCTTTTGGGATGGGGGGGAAGGGAAAAAGGTCTCTGGGGACATTGAGCTGGACTCTGAGTGTTTCCAGAGGGCACCGTCTGAGATCAGCAGGGCATTTTCCAACATGTAACTCAGGCAGGTCATTATGAGCTAAAGGGGGGAAACAATGAATGCTCATGTGACAAATGTTTGCTGGAGCCAAAAAAGGACATCCCTGAGACATCAAGGAGGGTGCGGCCATGGCCCTCTGGCCTGACAGACCCATCACCTCTCACCACCCCTTCCCAGCAAGACTCCAGGACAGAGGGAAAAAGCAGAAACACTGGGGGAAGCAGAGGCAGGAAAACGTGAAGAGATGGGGGCATCTATCCAAGTATGCATCCACTGCCTGTAACAGCCCCAAACCCATGAACAGGGGACCTGCAGTCAACACAGGGAGACCCTTGTCACTTCGAGTTTTCCTGAGATGTCATGGTTCCCGTCCTGATGCTCATCTTAACGCCATGAATCTCCTCTAAATCCCAATCACCTATAATCAGCCCCAAAATAAAATCACCAAGACTTGCCCTCATTAACAGTCCTACAAGTAGGTCCAGCTGTGACCCCCATTTTGTAGAAGAGGAACTGAGACTCAACGAGGGGCTACCTGGACAGTAAGAGCTGGAGCCAAGACCCAAACCAGGTCTGTTCTGCACTGGCCCACCTACTTCTGCGCATCTCGGTTTAGCTTTGTGACCTTGAATGAGTTGCTTATGCTCTCAGCTTCAGTTTCCTTTTTGGAATATGCCTATCTCAAGGGCTGCCATCAGAGTAAATGAGAATATCATAGTGCCTGGAACGCCCTAACCTCTCACCAGGTCCCCTGCTCTTTCTGTCTCCCCGTAACACTCCTGGGAGGTCAGCAGGCTGAGTTTCACTGTACCTTTGTATAATGAAAAGGCCAGGGATAAAGTCCTGACTCCTCTTCCTATGCCACATTGAGCCCAGCTGCCAGGCCAGGCCCCCAGCTCCTGCCACTTCCCAGGACTGTCCCAGCGTTCAGTGTCTGCTCACAATAGGAGCAGGACTCTGCCCCACATCAGATCCTCAGGCTCACGCTGAGACGCCAGGGGCCCCAGGGCCCCTCCCCCCGTTTCCTCAGGGAGGGGGCTCCAGCGATTCCCCACCTCTGAGCCACAAAGAACCTTGGTTTGGCTCTTCTCTCCATGGAGCCAGGCTTTGAAAGGCTGTATTTGCCAAACCAATTGCAGTTATTAAATAATAATTCATTTTTATTTGTCAAGAACGCAGAGAAGGTCCAATCAGGGCTGCTGATCAGCCCAAGATAAGCAGTGCATCCAGACTGAGCTGACGGAATTCCAGCCAAAAGCAGAGAAATGACATTTCATTTAGTCTGGGCAGACCTGTCACAGGGAGATGTATGATCTCCCTTAAGCTTTCTGAAATATTGATGATCGCTCTGGGCCCCCATTACTACACTGAAAGATAGCCCCTGGAGGCCGGGTGACTCTGGATGGGAGACCTTGCCCATGAGGAGTGGGCTGCTGCTGTCAGGGGAGGAGGGGGAGATGCTGCCAACTGTAGCTCACAGGCACACAGCCAGGGCCACCAGAGAGACCCTCCCCCTTTCAAGCCCCCTTACCCCCGCTGTCCCCACCTGGGTTCCTTGATGTTCATTTTAGGCAGATTTCACCAGGGTAGATAGGTATGGAAGGGAGGGGCAGGAGGGGGAGCCTGCCTCACGCCACAGGGGCTCTGGAGCCCTCTTGGGCCTGCCACTTAGGGCATGGCTGCCCTGGGACAAGTGCCCTCCCTTCTCCATCTGGACTGGGCTTTAGTTGTGGAGGGGGACCAGCCCCATCTGCTCTACCTTCCTCACAGAGCAGCCTCGAGTTTCAAGGTCAAAATGAGATCACGTAAAACACACCATCGTGGTTTTGTTTTGTCATGTTTAATGCTGTAGCTTCCTTTAAACTTGGGGAAAAATCTACCCATGATCACTGTCAATGTGTAATTTTCAAACACTTGAAAGCATGACTCCTACAAATATGGAATGAACACGTGCCAAAGGTTTACTGACTCACTAATAAGGGAGCAACTGAGGTGGCAGAGCTGCTCAAAGAGAATTTTGAGGAACTGGGTATTTATGGACATCTAAGCAGATTAAGATACCTGAATTAGATACAAAACTGGTAGTTGCCCTATAAAAAACACATAACCTTTGGGGTTATCTTTTCTACGGGACAGAAATTATTTACATCTCTACCTGATAAGAGCTACAAGCTGACTTCAGAGTCTGAGCCCTTAATTAATTGTAAATAGCAAAGTCAAACAAAAGCACATTCCCACAGGTATTAAAAAATTCTCAGTGGGCATGTTAAAAGTGCCCAAGGTGACTTTGAAAGGACATACTGAACTCTCTTGGCCTTATTTTTTTAAGTTTTGGATAATTTTTCTTACCACCCCTCAGAGTTATGTGAACTTATCACTCTGGGAATAGATTTGCCTGGAGAAGGGCAGCCAGGCTCCTCAGACTCATGGAGGCATCAAGAATCCCAAGAAAAACCTAAGGCCATTCTTGGGCACACAGCCCTCTCACCCACCCCTGCCCTAACACTGTAGATAAGTTTCCTGATTAAGAAAAGTCAATTGCATCCCCAATGCTGCCCCCTGCTCAGGCCCTGTCAGCAGGGGCATGTATACAAAGACATGGAATAGCAAACACCCTGTGCCAGGCCCATTCTAGACTCTACACAGACTAGCTGAGCACTTGCTGGCATCCTCTGCAATAGTCAGGTGAAGGAAGTGAGACACATAGAGGTTCAGTGGCCACTCAGGCCCCAGGTAGTGAAGCCCCCAGAGAACATGCTCTCAGTCGCCATGCTACCCTGCCTCTCCACTCACAGCGAATCGCCTGCCTGGAGGCAGAGGCTGCACCCAAGACTTCTAAAGGCCTCCAGTCCCATGATGTGGCAGCAAATGCCAAGAATAAGGTGTTTCCTTTAGAGACAAGATGCATGAATCTCAGTGGGAAATCCAGGACTGTCTGGCTAATGATAAAGCCATGGTATAGCTCTATTTAGGAAAAAAAAAAAATCAGTGACAAGTCTTTTAATTGTTCCATGTAAAAAGAATATGTCACTCATGTATGTGATTTCAGTAATTACACAATGCCTTTATTCCCTAACAGTAGGGAGGGAAAAAAAAAAAACAGGAATCTGAAAAGGCTGAGTAAAGAATTAATTTAGTAAATAATATTTAAATCAAGGAGTTATTTTTGGATTTTTCTCAAAACGTGAATTGGCTGGAAGTGCTTTAATTATTTTATAATTGCATGGCTTAATTTATTCTCACCCCCAAGGGAAATTCTATTTATGTTCTTGGGGGGGGTGTCTTAGAAGCAAGGCCAAGATTTCTGAAAGGAAAAGGAGGTTGGTGTTGCAGGGTATTAATAGTCACAAAAGTAGCCCGATAGCAAGTACCAGGAGGTTAATAATTCAAACTTGGTGCCCTTCTCCCACTTTCTGCCCAGGCTCCTTGAGGGGGAACAGCTTCAAAGACCAAACCAGTCTACTACGTCGCCCCCCACCCTACCCCTAGAAACCACCCCTGGGATATATATAAACCTCAGACCACTTGCTGCTGCCCAGCAAAGGCCACACTTACTCACGGGCAAATTGTGGACTAGCAAACACCGATGATGTCCTCGCCCTGAACAAGATGGTATTAGGAACCTCCTGCCATACATGGTGTTGGGAGAGGAAGGAAGAGGTGTGGGTTAGTTATGGAGAGACTGAGGAAGTAACTCTAATTTTGGAGACTGACCTGACAGCCAAGGTATGGGATATTCACGAGGCCAAAAGAGGCTCCTCAGGTCTCCTGGACAGACAGATGCTTATTAAAATTACCCCTGGGACCCAAAAGGAGGTGGGGGTGGGTGCTAGGAGCCAGAGCCATTGGGAGACAAAGTCAAAGGGAGGAAAAGCTGTGAATACCCGATACCCTCACAACTCACACCAACTCTTTCTGCCTTACCTGGATCAACATTAAAAAAAATATATAGGGAAAGCTTTCCTGCCCAGCACGTTTCCCTTCTTTTGGCAAATATCTTACTGCTAGCCACACAGAGTGGCCTGGAGTTGGAATTCCAGCATCGTAACATTTGGTGAGTACGAACTGTGAGCTTGGTACTGCGCCAAGCGCTTTACGTTTCAATCGTCCAATAATCCTACAGGTTACTACTGTCTTGTCCCACTTTACAAAAGGAATCTGGGGCTTTAAAAGGGTGAATACCTTCATCAAGGCAGCAGAGCTGGTAAGAATCAGAACCAGCGGTAGAATTCAGGAAGGCTGACCCCAAAGCTCACACTCTGACCCACTCCTGACCCCCCTGCTGTTGAGAAAATACATCTTCAGGAGGCCCTGGAACCCATCTTCTACACCTGAACCCCTCTCATCTCCCCAAGCTTCTAAAGATTTGGTCCAAAAAGTTATGGTGGGGTGGACAATGGAATGAGATGCTTGCTTTCGAGTGAGTTCAGAAAGCAGGGTCTTCATACCCCTTCAGCTCCTCTTGCCTGGTCTTCTGAGTACCTTCTACCTTAGAAGCAGAGAGGCGAGCAAGTGGGAGATGATGCCGAGTAAAAATGTATACCTCCTATTCCACGTGGAGGTGGTGGTGGGGAAACCACGAGAAATACAGACTGACTGCAGCATGGATTTTGGTGGATGGGGGAAGGGACCACCATATGCTTCGTCAATGACCATTACTCAACCTTCAAGCCTATGCACTCACAGACAACAGAGGGAGGTGGACAGGAAAGGGCTCAGAGAAGATTCTCAAGATTCTATGGAGGAAGATACGCCTCTGCAAATAATAACTTCATGATTATAAATTTAAAAATTCAGCAGAACTTCACAGCTTGCAAAGTTCACATGATGGCCCTGTGACGTGAGTATTGTTATCAAGCCATCTGTATAGTTGAGGAAACTCAGACTCAGAGCTTAAGTAATTTATCCAAGGGCAAATGCCAATAAATGGCAGAGCCAGAATGCAACCCCACGTGCCCTGACTTTAAAAGCCACTGCTCATCCTGCCACACCACCCCTACCCGCCCACCCCTCCAATACTCTGTTATAAGAGCACTTGCATGCAGTGCCTGCACGGAGCAGGTGCTCAACAAACCTTTGCTGAAAGGTGAATTTGAGACACCTTCACAGCTCTTACAATAACGTGGGATGGATTTAAAATCTCCTGGAAAGAAGAAACTCAGCGAGGACTTCTGGTTAAACACGGCAGATTGAGCCCATGCCTTAACTTGACTGCCACATGAATTCCACTGCTATGGATTCAACTATGTCCCCCAAAAAGATATGTCCAAGTCCTAACCCCGGTCCTGTGAATGTGACCCTATCTGGAAACAGGATATTTGAAGATGCTATTAGTTAAGGTGAGGCCAAGCTGGACCAGGGTAGATCCTAATCCAATTTGACTGGTTTCCTTATAAGAAGAGAAATTAGACACAGACGAAGAGCTGGAGGGGTGAACAAATGACAACTGAGGAAGTGAGCACCTTGGATTGCTGGCAAGCCACTGCCAGAAGCCAAGAGAGAGGCACGGAGTAGATTCTCCCCTACAGGTTGTTTTTTTTGTTGTGGTGGTGGGGTTTTTTGTTTGTTTGTTTGTTTGTTTGTTTGTTTGTTTTGAGTGAGGCCAGCAATTTTTTAAGGTAGGGAGAGAAGAGAAATGGGAGAAAATAACAGATCATGGGTCCCCGGTAGAGGGTAAGGGGCTGAAGAGTGACAGAGAGGGCTGATTTATAGACTACAATTTCCCATTACAGATTATGAATGCCCAGGTTTTACTTGTGTGTTGATCCGTGCAAGGGGCACATGGCGAGAGCAAGGCGCAGAAGCCACGAGGGCCCCAAGCAGGGCAACAGGGGTCAGGAACAGGAGCAGAAGGGCTCCCCTACAGGTTTAGGAGGAAGTGTGGCCCTGCCGACACCTTGATTTCGGACTCCAGCTTCCAGAACTGAGACAATCCGTTTCTCTTGTCGTAAGCCACCCGGTCCGCAGCACGGTGTTACGGCAGCCCTAGCCAACTAGGATGCCCACTAAAGTGTCTCTAAAAGGAAAAAGAAGACAAGGACCCCACCACAACTAAAGAAGGGCCAACAGCAGTAGACACAGAGAGAATTTTATTTGCTGGGGGGAGCAGATGGCCACTGGGAAATGACTCGGCCAACTAGAAAACATGGAACCATCAGCCAGCAGTGGGGGAATTTTGTTTATTACCGATGAGGCCCAGAGAAGCTCAGGAACTAAGGGGTCCTGGCACCTCTGTAAGCAGGATTTGCGGGTCCTGAGAAAAGGAGGACCAGGTGAAAGACTCTGAAAGTATCAGCGAGACCTCGAGACCTCTTACTTGACCCTCCCAAACTTGGCAGAAGAGGGAAGTTTATTTTCTGGAGAGCTAACAGGCCAGCTCTGAAGCCAGGCCACATCCCAGGAGCGCCCTCCCGAGGACAAGATGCCGTGTAGCCATCTTCCCCAGCTGGGACTCTGCCAAGCCCCATCCGTACCCCACCCCAGGCATCCAGCCCCATTCTTCAGAGAAGTTCTCCCCACCAGGCCTCCAGTCTTGGTCGCCGCCTCCCAAACACTCCCTACATGCTGTCTGTCACCTTTCTCTTGGCTAATTTCACACAAATTAAATTGGGCCTCAGCCCAGGCAGGGTCTTAAACACACACTCGCTGAAATCCAATTAACCTTCGATAAAGGTCCTGCCATCAATAATCATTCTGTGGCTTGAGGAGGCTCCAGCCAGCCCAGGAAAGTGGGCTCCTGCACGACCTTTATGTTTAATGAGATCAATGACAGTCACTGTCGCTAGCTCTTAAAGTGATTGGCAAATATGATCCCAGGGCCGGGCCCCGTGGTGCTACTGCTTCTGGGCTGAGACAGAAAGCAACGAGGGGCCCGGCAGGCTGCCTCCCTGAGGCCCTGTGCTCCTGGCAGGTGAGTGCACCTGGGCTGGGCTGCCGCATGCCTGGAGGTGCAAAACAGCGGAGGTAAGTTCTAGAAGGCTCACCTGGGCAGCCCTTGACCCCTGGCCTCTGGACGGTGACTCCAGAATTTCAGTGAGTGTCTGAGCCACCTGAAGAGTTTGTTAAAAACGCAGATTCTTGCAACCCCTTCCACCTCTCCTCACCCCAGATTCTGAACAGTAAGCTTGAGGTAGGACCCAGGAATCTGCATTTTTTAATAAGCTCCCCCGGTGATCTTGAAATAGTTCGTGAACAAGTCTTAGCTCCTGGCAAGGCAAAGAATCTCTATTTTATAAAATATCCAAACAGGAAGGACACTTAAAATCCAGCTTGTCCAATGCCTTTGATAAGAAAATTGTAGCCCAGAGAAGTGGGGTGATTTTCCCGAGGTCATGCAGCGAGTCCCTGGCAGGGCTGGAGCTTGAACCCAAGTCATCCTGCCCCTTAACCTGGTGTTTTACTACCTGGTCTCTCAGCAACTGGCTACACAGACTGGTGTGTAATCTCACAGGTGGGCTGGGTTGACTGGGAAGCTGTGGGGTGAAGAGCTTCCCCAGAGGGCAGTGGGGATGACTCTGCAAGCGGCTGGAGGGGTCTAGAGCCATCCCCCGCCACCCCCACCTCGACAGGGGTTTCTCCTAGACACCTTCCAGCTGAGTCACCATGATGTCACTCAGCACCCTACCCCCAGGATGGGGATGAGCTCCTTGCCCCTTGTCACTCCTATCTTTCCTTGTACTTTCCTCCCCAGGGAATGCTCATTGCCAAGCAGTCTCTGGAGGGAGAGTCACTCCAGGGACTGACTTGCTGAGTCCCACAGTCCAGGGAGAGGATTAGAACCTCAGAATTCTGTTTGAAACTTTTAGGAATGTGAAGTCGTTCATATTCCACACACAAACACACACACACACACACCCCACTAGTCTTCCAGGAGGCCTGTGGCTTTTCTTCGTTGGCAAGGGACATAACAGGTTCATTTCTGCACAGGAGAGCCTGTGCCTAACCTACTCCCAACGTCACTGATGGTCAGCAAGGCTGGAGTTTCTGTGAAAATGAGCATTTAATGACATCATCTCAGAACCTAAAGAGCTTCCTAAAGACACTCGTGCAAACCCTACAGGCCAGGGGCAGGGGGTTATATAATAAAGACGGTATGGTATGATTGCAGGGATAAGAGACCAACAGACCAGCACAGAGATTCCAGAAACAGACCACACCTGATATATGACGAAGATGCCAGGCCCAAAAGACTACCTGCTGTAGGACTGCGTTTAGATGAAGTTCAAAAGTGGGCAAAGATGACCTGTCGTAACAAGTCACAATAGCCATTAGCCCTAGTGGGGTGGGGGTATTGATGGGGAGGGGACAGAGAGAGCCTGTGAGGGGCTGGAGAGGCTTTGGTTCTTCACCTCGAGGGTGATGACATGGTATGGCCATGGGAACATTCACAGAGGTGTACAATTACACGTTGTGACCCTAGGCAAGCTGCCGGCCCTCTCTGAGTGTGATTCATCTGCAAAATGGAGACAGTAAGACCTAGCTCAGAAGCTTATTGTGGAGAAAGGGCCCAGCACAGGGAGTCTGGCGCTCCATAAACGTTAGTGCTCACTTCCAGGTAAAGGAGGAAGGAGGAAAGACAGGCCCAACAACAACAATGAGAACAGCAATAAGCACCCAGCCACCATTTGGCATTGCTGACCACACACCAGGCGCTGTGCCAGGTGCTGCCTCTGCCCTCTGACAGGCAGATTCTGTAATCATTCCTGTTACAGGACCAGCAGGCCTATGCTCACGACCACCACCCTCGCCCGCAACTGCACCTGCCTCATCTCCTGAGCCAAGGTGTGGCTTTCTCCTCTGGTCCCATGCCACCACTGGGGCCACACGCTCATCTTCGTAGTGAGCTGCCTAACACACTTACCCCCCTGCTGTCTGGTCTCTTCCGCTTCTTCCTGCCTACCCAGAGTGGCAGAGCATGTCGCTGCACTCCTTAAAACCCTTCAGTGGCTCCTCAGTTCCTACAGAGTCACACCAAAGGCTTCCAGCGTCTACTTCCTGGCCACCTCCCCTCCCCTCAAATCACACCCACCCTTCCACTTCCTTGCAAGGCCCTCCCTTTCCCTCTCCTGGCAAATTCCTGCGCATCTTCCTGGGGAAGCCTACCTGTGGGCAGAGGTGAGTGCTGCACCCACGTGGCCCCCGGGGACGTAGTCGTCTCCCTCTTGCTGCCCTAGATGTGGCTGTAACAATTCATTTGTGCATCTGACTCCAACGCTAGCCTGTGAACTTCTTAAGGGGGGGGGGGAGCTGAGTCTGATTCCCCTCTGGCTCCCCACAGCCAGCACATAGTAGGCACTTTAAATATGAGGACCACTGTTGAAAAATTACAACCCTCACCCTTACCCTGGGGACCCTGTGGGGACCAAGAAGAAGAAAATGGGGTACAGGCTACAGCTTTCAATGGCCAGGTTTCCCTGTGACCAAGGGGGTGGGAGGTGGGAGACACGAGCCCACCTTTTTGGCCTAGCTCTATGAAGCTGATAAATTTGGCTACTGCTGTCCCCACCTGGGCCTCTGCCTCCTTTTTGCCTGATACCTTGTGATCTCAGTAGAGGCAGGGAGGAGGGAGGGAGGAAGAGAGAGGGATTGTGTCCAGACTCCACTGGGGCAGAAGGATTAAGTCCCATTGTTTTCGCACCATTGTTCTCTGTGGCTGCTCAGCTTTGCCGGGCTCCAAAGGTACAAGAAGAAAGAGGAGTAATCATCCAAACATGAGCTGCAGGGAGGAGAGGGGCTGTGTGGTAGGGCCCCAGGTTCAGGGCAATCCTGACCCTTCACCTGGGGTGTGCTGGGCTTCCTGGGACACCATCTGCCACCCAGGTCTAAGCAGCCCCAGGACAGAACCCAGTGTGCCTAACAGGGTACCCACAGGCTCTACCCTGCTCTCTGGAGTCCAGGGTGAAAGGCTTCCCAGCACCCACACCCTGTTCTGACCACAGGCAGAGATGTCCAGCAATGGAAAGAGTAGTTTTTTTGGCTGGCTGGTTGGTTCATTCATTGTATTACTAAATACTTACTATGCACTTGGAACTGAGCTAGACACTTGGGAAACTATTTGAAGAGGTAATGAGCTCCCCGTCACTGGAGATGTTCCAGCCGGAGCTGGCTGATCTCTCATTAGTAATGTAGAGGGCGATTATGCACCCCTGCCTTTGTCCGCTCCACAGACTGATATGTCTTCTGCCCCCAAGCCCACTAGAGACCTCCCCATCCATCAAGTCCCTCAGAGGTCACCTCCCGCCAAGCCTTTCCTCTCTCACCCATCCATCCCTGGCCAAGTTATCAGAACACTTTGTACACAGCTCTATCACTACACTTATCATAGTTTATTAAAGTTGCTTTTTTATATGTTTCTGCAGTTGCCCTCTACAGACTGTGCATTTTTTTAGGGACGGGGCCATGTCTCTGTTCCCAGGACCTAAAACAGTCTAAGTACCTAGTAGATGCTCAAGAAATGTTGGTTGAACTGAATGGGTTTGTTGAACTGAATGGGTTCAACCAAACTGACACAGGTAGCAGGCTTCTCAATCCTTCCCTCTTCTTTCACTACCACAGAGGAGAGGGAACAGGACCCCTGGGTGTGGGAGGAGGACACTTAATTTATTTGAACTCTCACTTCCCTTAAAATTCATATCATTCTGCTCCAAAACATAACCATGTTCACGTCAAATAAAAACTGCTGATTGTCCCCAATCTTCATGTAAAAGGAAGGCTCCAGAAACATACCCAAAGTTCATCCCGAGGCTCATCCCTGCACCCGCTGTATACTATAAACCCCAGCTTGAGGAGATGGGGCAGAGGAATGGACGAGATGACCGGAAAGGATCCATCTTACTCAGAGAGTCTATCATTTTTCAGTCAACAGCTGCATTTCAGGGCAGTGGGGTCAGACACAGAGGCCCCCGTCCCGGATGTGCCTGCCCACTCTGGGAAGCCGGACCAAGCCCATGCCCTGAGCTCCTGTCCTCACCTCGTTGACATCAATCTTGTTCCTCTCCATGTAGGCTCTGTCGTTGACCTGCCCGCCCTCCACAAACTCCATCAGAAGGACCCGCTTGGTGGACAGCTCCCAGTAGATCCGGGGGACCTAGAATAGGAGAGCAGGAAGGAAGCTCAGAATGGTCTGGGGAGCCGGGGGGCAGGGCCACCACTAGGCACAGCCAGCCAGACGAGAGCAGCTGCTCCTTCCCAGGACAGGGAGAAGAGGCCCAAGGGGGATCTCGGCAGCAGCTGGGGTGGGGGCAGGGAGTAGCCAGGCCAAGGGTGGCCCACCTCTTTAGAGATAACCTCCTGTCTGGGGACAAAGAACAGATTCCCCGGCCCTCCTTAGCGCCTGCCAGACACAGTCAAGAGTCAAAACTAAAATTGGGTTGGGGAAAATGTGTGAAATGCCTTGTACCTGGGCCGGAGTTGATGTTAAAAGCTAGTTCCCTCTCCCCATCCCACTACCAGTCTCATTTCAGGATGCTTGTGGGAATCTTAACCCTCTGTCTCAGTTTCTACTCCTGTGCAATGGGTGTGTGGTATGTATTGAATGAATGAATGAATGAATGAATGCAAGCATGCGTTTTTACCAGATGGCGATTTCAGTCGGGGAGTCAAGCCAGTTTCCAACAAGCCCCCTGTGTCTGGCAATGCTGGATCCTAATTAACCTACCACCTATTCTCAATCCTCCACTTCCCCTTTGCCCACCTCCACCTCAGATGGAGACAGAAAAAAACTAAATAGCGTCCCTGCCTGCCCTGCAACTAATTACAGCCCCGTGACACAGTTCTGACTTGAGAGACAAGTATAAGTCTGCTAAGGGATTCTGGGAAAGTTTTTATTTTCTTAATAAAAAAGGGATGTTTGTAGATGGTGCTACAGTTACCTGCAGACAAATGTATTCCTAACTGACACATCATCTAACTCCCTCTGACTCTGAGAACACCCAACAGCCAAGAAGAGAATGGATTTCCCCGGGAGCAGGCAAGAGATTAGACTGCACCAAGGGCTTCTGGACTGCATGTGAGGGAAGGAGAGTTACCTGGCTTACGTCATGCGCCATTTCCCTAACAATGTGATGGTCTGTTTCTTCTGACAAATAAAGAAGCTAGGGCAGCTAATTCAAGCGTTTTGGGGGAATAAGGTCAACCCCCCCAAACTCATCTACGAGTAAGATAGTGGCCCTCTAGTTAGGAGACCTGCTTCCTGCTCCTAGTTCAGCTAGTTAATGCTGCATCTTAGACCAGCCACTTAACTCCTCTGTGCCTCAGTTTGCCTTGTCAGCTCTTGCCCCATTCTCAATAAGGAGCTCTGAGGACAAAAGAGGCTGTACGTTCAAGAGAAGCTCTCTAGGCTCCAACAGAAATCAAGGCTATTTTGGTCTGCCACTTCCCTGTGGTTTTTGCCCTTTCTAAATCTGGGCCAATAGAAATTACTGCCACGCTTTGTGACTTTGAACTTAAAATTCAGACTTGCTTGGCATATCTCAAAAAATATCTTTACGTTTCATGGTTGTTGCTGTTTTGTTGTTGTTCCTGGCTTTCAAATAAAAGGAACATACTTTGGGGTTAAATTCTTCCCTTGTGTTTATCTGGAAACCTAAGCTTGGCGGTGGGTGCCTGGGGCTCTGGAGACACAAGATCAGAGCCAAGGCCAGGCCTGGCTACGCAGACTTGGAAAACAGTCGTGTAAGAGCCAAGGACTGAGAGAAAAACCAAAAGCTGGAGATTCCCCGGGCTCATTCATCAGGGTCATTGGTGTGCTCTGCTTCCCTCCCCATTGCCATCCACCTACCCGCCCGTGCCCACGTCTCCCTCCAGATGGAACCATTCCAGCCTGACAAACAGAACGCACCTCCCACTTCAGCTGCTTAGATCTGAAATGACAGAAATATCAAACCTGGGGGATAAAGGGCTTTGTCATGGACGCTTGCCCCTTGGTGGACGCAACACTGAAATGCCTGCAAAATGCCAAACTGTTCACTGTTAGGAGAAAATTGGCTTAACAGAGGGACCAAAGGTCAAGTGGCTTACCCCTAAATCACCACGAGGGCAGGAGGGTTTGGGAGATGTGGGATGAAACTCACTCAACACCACCACCCATGTCTCAACATTGTGTTGAAAGAGAAAAATTAAAGTGGCAATGAAAACACACACACACACAAACAAAAGAAAAGCCCAACATGTTCGTTTCCAACACCACCCCCCCACCCCGGAAGCCAAATCCACAAATGCCCTGGTCTTGACCGTTCAGCCTGGCTACCCCCTCTCCCCGCCCCCAGCCTCCCTGACACCATATTTGCATTCAACGCCTGTCTGAGGCTTGGAGATTTATGGCACAGGGCTGAGGTTATTAAACCCCACATAAGCCTGGAAGATGCCTCACACACTGAGAGGTAAACTCTTTGCTGAGGCTTAATTACGCACAGATGTTGTGATGGGGTGCCAGTGTGCAAAGACAATTTATCTCCAGTTTTAAGAGCTGAACTGGGTTCACAGCACAAAACTCACTTCCCACTTATGTATTTAGGCAAACTTAATTACTCAGGAGCTCAATTCTACCATTGTCTCAAGACTGGTGTGCAGGTTTTGGAAGCAGCAGGTCAAATTAGTACATTAATTATTTATCCATATGGCACCCTCTTTTTAAAAATGTGTGTTGTTATTATTATTATTATTGCAAGCTTGGTCTGGCCGTTGCTAGTTGGCCCCAGCCAGGGGATGATTTTGCTGTTTCCATGGGAACGGTGAAGAAGATGGTTCTGTTCTTCTGGCTCATAGTTCTGGCCCTGAGTTGCACACCTGTGGGGCAAGCAGCAGCAGAATACCCTGAGAAGAACACCAGAGCTGGAGTCAGAAAACCTGGGTTCTAGTCCTAGCTCCTCCACTTTATGACCAAGACTGCCATGTGTAAAATGGGATGATGCTGTTTAAGGATTCAGTGTCAGCGTAATTGCATGGCATTCCATGCAGCAGCACCTGACGCAAAGGAAATGTTCCGTAGATATTGCCTAGCTCTTTCTACATGGGCACCACTTCCTGGAAGCCCTCCCTGAACTCCCTATCCTGTGTGCAATTAAGTACTTCCTTTTGGGCATCCACAGAAACATGGGTAAGTCTCTGTCATAGCACTGATCAACCTGTATGGTAACAACATGTTTGTGCAGGAAGTTTCTCCAGGGCAGGGGCCAACCATCTCTTACTTATCTGGGTACCCTTAGCTCCTAGCACAGCAACAGTCTCATAAGCAATGATCAATAGATGTGGGATAAAGGAGTGAAAGAAATGGGATATGCAAGTGGAAGCATATTTAAGACTGTATAGTACTATGCTAATTAGTCCATGTTATTACTGACTGAGGGAGCCAAGTTTTCACTGAGCTCATGGTTTGACTTTAAGGATGGGGCAGTGTTACCAGATCCAGCCGGCATTTCTGGAGTCACATGCACAGGAAGGTCTGTACATCCATGTCTACAATGGCAGACAAGAAAAAGCCAGGAAACAAACTCGGGGAAAACCTGACTCCCAACACACTCAAAGAGCTAAACTTCTCCAGCGGCTACATCTACACCTTCCACCAAAATCAGTGCGCATGATAATCATGGCTGTGGCTTCTCCTACCATGATGCAAGCTTTGGAATTCTGAGTCATCGCATCTCTGTTAATCAAACCAGATGGCGCGAGAAGTATAAATGGTACCTCCACTTCTCACGATCAAGGCTTCTTCAGAAGCCTTGATGTTTGCTTCAAATGCAGATTTAGTCCACAGGTACAGAAACCTTCCCATTCAATCCTTGGAGCCACCCTCCCCTCCCTACTTGAGGGTTTGATGTGCAGCCAGCACACGGAGCTCCCTAGAGGCTTTGGGATGCCTCCTCCTGCATTTGCCAGGTCTCCTGAGTGGCTGGGGGAGGACTGGCCCTTGCCGGTCCTTCTGAGGGTTGGAAGCCAAGCTCTCCATATAGACTGCCAGAAGGGCCTCCGACCTCCTGCACCGTCCCAATGGAGGGGTGCCCCTGGGTAAATGGGACCGACTCCACTAAGGACAAAAGGGGTTAGAAGAACAGTGGTGCTGGTATGCAAATCTCTCATTCTAACCCCTCTGTGCCATGTGGGGAACATCAGGACAGTCCTCAAAGACCAGCTCTGGAGCCATCTCTTCTGCAGAACCTCCCCTGGCCTGCTTGACCCAAGGGAGCCTCTTCTTTTGAATCCTTAGAGCATTTATATGCAATGCCACTTGCGGGACACTTACAGCTGTGACCTGGTATTGCTTGATATCATTTCCCACATAAGTATTTTCTAGTATACAGCCAGGTCTGCTAGAATACTTGTTTTGAAAACACAAATCTATTCCAATGTGATTGACATGTTTCATCATAACGCAGATTTTGCATTTGCTTATGTGTGACTTCATTCACAAGAAACACTTAGTGAACACAGAAAACTGCATCCAGCTGAGCCAAGACACACAGGAAGACAAAACACACACCTCAAATGCCACTGCGCATGTTATGAGCCACACCCACCCACGTCTGGTGTCACTTTCCATTCAATTTCAGGTGACCATCCTTCCAATAACTTCACAATAACTTAAAAGCTGCTGTGCTTCTCATGCCCAATTCCACAAGCAAACTCCAAGGTAAAGTGCCATATGTCTTGCAGAATTAAGTTTTAGTACATTGAGTTGCACACCCCAGAGCCAACATGTTCTTAATCTTCATCCATCCCTATGGGTGTGAACCCATTGTAAACAGGACCTTTTGAAGATGGTATTTTCAGTTAAGGTGTGGTCAAATGAATCAGGATGGGTCTCAATCCTATTACTTAGAGGCCTTAAAAGGAAGACCACAGGAGAAAAGCCACAGGGAAAGAAGCTGTAAGTCAAAAGAGCCCGGAAGAGAAAGAAGAAGCCACCAAGTGCACTGCCATGTGAGGGAAAAGCTAAGGCCCAAGGATCGCTGGCAGCCAGCCCCAGTATGCCACAGTTCTTTGGGGAGAAAGCATTGCCTTGCTGACACCCTCAATTCTGGACTTCCCCTAGCCTCAAAACTGTGAGCCAATAAATTCCTGTTGTTTAAGCCCACCCAGTGTATGGTATTTGTTTTAGCAGCCAGGAAACTAAGACATATATATATATAAGCCATTTGACATGTATAAAATGGGGTACTCTTTTTATTAGGTTCATACCCTTTGTGTGTGTGTCACGATAAGGTTTGGGAATGTTGTACCCCTAGCTCCATTTTCCCCATAAGCCCTGTGGTTTCTGTAGTGTGATTTGGCATGGTGTGGTGATTTTTAGGAACACATGTGTCACATTATAATAGAGCTGATGTATTAAATGAGCTAATAGAATGTATCTAAAGTGCTTAGGGCAGTGCCCGGGGTCCAGTAAGTGTTAGCTATCATTATCATCATCTTCAGCCACAGCATCAGCATCCTGCGCTTCATCGAGGCAGAGATTATGGCGTTTAGGGCCTTGAATAGTCCTCAGTGTCTCACAGTTGAAGGTTATTCAATAAACATCTGTTGATTGACAGATCAACAAACACATTGGGTATTTTAAGGGCTTTAATGTATATCACCAGTGACAAATCATTCATCCTCAGAAAGAAGACTCAGGAAGAGACCTCCCCACTCGTGCTTTAAAACGGGAGACACTCAGGGCAAGGACCAATCCTCCCCCTAGACTGTCCTGCTCCCATTGCCCTGCCCCTCCTACCTTGAGGAAGTCAAATTGTTTGAGCATCTGGGCCACTTTTTCGGCGTTCCTCCCTTCGTTGAGGAAATCCAGCTCCAAAGGCAGGTTCTTCTTGGCTTCATCCACCAGCCACATGAATTCAAACTCTGGAAACAGCTGCTTCACAGCCATGACAAGCACCTGAAATTCACCAAGTCTGCCATCAGTGGGCCCACTTTTTAAAATTTCTTAAGCTGAGTGGTTGGTACCTGAGTGTTTATTATATTATTCTTTATAGTTTTAGTATATCTGAAGTATTTCATAATAAAAAATTAAGCTGGAATAGGAAAATAAGGCTGGACAAGACAAGAAGAGCAAGAGATAAGGGATTTGAGGAATCAGATGAACAGCTCAGACTTTGGGCAATTTGGCTCCACTGTGGATTTTTGAGCGAATAATATGGTAAAAAGGGGGGTATTAGAAGATCTGTCTGGTATTTTGGGTATCAGTTTAATGATCTGAAATTAAACATCAATGGCAGAGAACAAAAGTCCAATGACATCTGCAGAAAATACCACAGCCCCCTCTATCTGCAGGGACTCAGTTCTGAGCCTACCTCACCACTGGGATAATGGGCTTTTGCAAGAAGTCCACATGGATTTGAGACGTTCTCACAAACTCACAGATGATGGCTCTACAGTGAGTGAACAACAATGATGTCAGGGACATGGGAGGAGATCCAGCATTCCAGGAAGGGAACACAACTCTCCTGCTCTCCTATAAGCCCTCCTGGATATGCTGTCAGTGTTCAAAGCCAGAACTGACCAGATCCTCCTAGTAATTCTTGGCATCAACTGCAGTCCAAGTTCTCCAAAAACATCCTTAACCCCCACCCCCAGCTATGGCAGATGTCAATGAGCAAAAACTAAAGAACCATGGGCCCTCGAGTACTAAAAGACCTTCCTTGTTTAATCTATCCAGAAGGACTTAGTGAGCCCCAGCGATAACTCTCACCTGATGCTTCTTTTAGCCCCAGTTGAGGATGTTATATCTAACACTGCATCAGGCACTGTGTGATAAAAAGAAATAAATCTAAAGCCAGGCCACTAACTACAAGGCATTTGTTCTTTAACCTTTGTTTTTAAACCCTATGTTCTAGGCGATGTACCAGACACCATTCTAAAGGAATAATCATGCAGGGTTATTATACTCAATTTCTATCAAAACCCTGTTTAATTACATTGGGCTGCAGTCTAATTTCTTTTCAGTCATGTCTAGTCTTTCATGGACTAGACCTGTGACCTTATGATAATTGATTTAGTTTATATTTTGTTTCTGTTTGTGTCACAGAAAACCAGAAGGGAGAGGCGGCCGGCAGGGCTGGACGGCATCCATCAGACCCAGGCACCTGGCTACGGCAGCCCCTTGTCCCACGGTGCCCCCAGATGACCCCTGGCTGCCAGAAACGGGAGGCGAGCAGGGGCACAGGAAGTGACAGCAGCTCACCAGGTCCAGGCCGAGGACACACATGCATCTCAGTCACCCGAGTTCTATTCTCTGGGTTCTGAGTTCAGGCAAGAAAAGCTCTTCAGCATTTTGTTCTAGTGCAAATTCCACAGCAGGTGGAACAATGACATTCCCTCATTTGTTCAGTCAATATTTACGGATTATCTCCTAGGTAATCACCCTGAAGCAGACCTGAGTCTACTCAGGGAGCTCCACGGAGCTTTAGCCTTGTGGCGCCTATACCCTGGGGACAAAGCTTCTGGCCAAACAATAATTTCCCATCATTGATGGTATAGTCATTGTTATTTGTAAGATTTTTAATTATCATTAATATCCAAACAGTGCTGAGAGGCACTTTAAAGATTTTTCTCCTGCTAATCAATTTTGTAATTGGTCATTACTAGTACCATTGGTTATTATTAATATCTAACATTATTAATCGTAAAAAGCAGTCATAGAATTTATTGGTTAATATTAAATGCTAACAACTAATGAGCAAACTAATTCATAACCCAAAACACTTTAGAGTACTCATAAAACTGGTTTTAAAGCATTCTGCAGGTAGTGAGTCAGGCCCTTGGTTATTTTAAAAGGAGAGGGCCGATTTGAATGGATCGCAGTGGTTCTCAGCTTTATAGGAGTGTGGTGACTTGGAGCTACATACTCCAGAAAAATATGCCCTTGAGCGTAATCCATTCCTGTGGGTGTGACTCCACTGTAAATAGGACCTTTTGAGGAGGTTACTTCAGTTAGTTGGGTGTGGCCCAACTGGCTCAGGTGGGTCTTAATCCTATAAGTGAAGGTCTTATAGGAAAAGTCACAGAGAGAGAACCACAGGGAGCAGCCAGAAGCTGGAAGTCAATGGAACTGAGGAGTCAGGAGAGGCCACCATGTGTATTGCCACATGACAGAAAAGCCAAGAACCATGATCACCGGCGGCCAGCCCCAGAACGCCACAGTCTTCTGGGAGAGAGCATCACCTTGATGACACCTTGATTTGGGGCCTCTCCTACCTTCAAAACCATGATCCAGTAAATTCTCGTTGTTTAAGCCAACTATTGCATGGTATTCGCTTTAACAATGAGGAAACTGAAACAAGGAGGTCACCATCCTGTTTGAAAACTTGCTGCTAAACACTAAGCCCAGAAAATGTACATACTCACGTGACTTTGCATTCAGTGGGTTCGCCAAACCCTTGAAATTTACTGAGAGGACAAGGGTTCAGGTCAAAAGTCAGTAAGCCCAAGTGCTTTGGGCTGCTGCCCTGTTAAATATTTCTTGGACAAGACTATACTACAACTACGCAGTTTCCATTCAGTTCCCTTCTTAAGAACCTGCCCTAAGAGGTTTATTTAGGTTTTTCTTTTTGACACCAGATGCAATCAGCTTAAATAAAACAGGTGTTCCTATAAATCTGACTTTTTTATTTTTCTCCCAAAATGTATTTCCTCCATAATATTCTTTCAACAGCCAATGCTTTTGCCAGTGCCTAAGCACATACTCAACACTCAGCAGATGTTTATTCAATACTCAGGTGAATGAATGAGTGAATAAATAAATGAATGAATAAATGAATATTTAAAAGGATTTGTCCTCTCCCCTGAGATAATTATATGTTCACATTTATGTTATCCAAATGGATTGAGTTTTTGTGTTTCTGATTTGGGAGGAACCATGATCTCAGAATGCCTAAGAATTCTCTACTTAATCTGGAATCTCATGAATCAATCAAAGTATATTCAACAATTAATACTTCCTTCAAGGTAAAATAACAAAAAGAGTTTCCTATCAGGGTCATAGGTTCACAGGAAGGAAAATCAATCGAGCCACACAGAAATATAATGCAAAAATTGAGGGTCACGTATAAGTTTGAAAATGGGTGATTGTTCTTTCATAATAGCAAAAAAATTGGAAATCATCATCACTTAGTACCTACTATGTGGCAAGCACTGTGCTACAAGGCACCTTATAGACATGCTCTCATTTGATCTTTATGTTGCCTATTTTACAGAGAGACACTGGGGTTTCAAGAAGTTAAAGTACTTCTGAAGGTCACAAAACTTATAATTGTCGAATGCGGGATTTGGACCTAGGTTTTTCTTGCTTATTTCTTTATGCAGCCTTGCCTCCTGCAATACAATACAGGACTATACAATAGGAAGCCTGAGATAAAGCACAGAAAGAGCTTTGTAAACTGTGAAATGCAACTGAAATGTGAGTTACTGTTATCAAGTTATTATACATTATAGAAGAAATAATGTTCTATGGAAAAACAGCACACTAAACAGAACGCCTGCACCAATCCTAAATGGTAAAAATGGATGCTCGACAAGGATCAAACATCAATTCAGAGCAACGTAAACAGCTTGCTATTCATGGGGTTTATCTTTGTTCTGATAAGTTATTAAAGCGCACACTTTTTAGAAAAACAGAATTATAGGGCAAAGAGAAGTTTCCATGGGATGGTCTACATCTCTAGATTTTTTTTTTTTAATATATTTAAAAAAGTAAAAAGCAGCTGTTAGATTCTGTGCCAACACAAACATTACCTAGCCACCCACTGTTCAATCAACACATTTAGAAAAGAAACAAGATGACAGACAGCATGCACTGAAAATGCTATTCAAAAAAAGTAAAACACATGACTGTCATTGGTCTTTATTTTTAGAGACCTTTGGGATGGGCCTGATGACATCAAATAGTGGATCAGATTCTGATGCTCGGGCCGAGGGTCCCACCCCAGGGTGCCTTGGGAAGGGCATGGCACTTGCCATGAGTTAGATTCCTTAGGGGTGATGGAGCAAGGAGGTGTTGATCATCAATTTCAGAAGTGTGAGAGACAACTGGGAGTGACACAGGGTGATGTTATTGGGACCTGGGGACCGTGGTCTTATCAACTGGCTCACAGATCATTTGAGCCCTGCTCTGCTCTCAAGCAATGGAGTGGCTGTGAGAGCCAGCCTGCTAAACTCCCAGCCACTGTAGGCAGGAAAGAACTGCTGCAAAGCCAGCCCGCCAGCAGACGGGTGGACTACGCCTCGTCAGTTCACCCCTTCCTGCTGAATCATTGTTCCAATCTCTGGGCCCAATTAGTCTGGCTCTGGACAGCCACTCAAATCAATAAGAGTCACTGGCTGTGCATCTAGAAGTAGAGTTGCCCCAACCACTTAAGGGACAATATCAGGTGATAATGACAAAGCTTAAAAACACCCTTGGCTGTACTCTTCTCTTTTGTGCAAAGTCACTGACACCATCAGGTTCATCAAACACCATTTACTGAGAGTTGGCCTCCATCTCTCTGCCATCATTAAACAGTCTATCCCAGAGATTAGACCCCTTCCCCAAGAGGAGTTCCAGGTTCACAGGTGACACAAAACACTAAGGCAGCATATGTGATTGAGTGCCAACCCAACAGCCATTCTCCCCTCTCTCCTTGCTAACAGAACCCTACTGTGCCCATCCTTCATGTCCTTCCAGGAAGGCAGGCCTCAGCCTGAGGAGGTGAATCATCACCGGTCTAAGCCAATCAAGGTGGTCTCATTTCTCTTGCCAAGAATGATTTAAGCACACAATGTGCCCTAGTTCTGGGCAATGGGAAATGAGGGACTTCTACTGGGGAGCTCCTGGAAAAGATTTTTCTTCTTTTTAATAAGGAATGTGAGCAAAGAAACAGGCCCTCTTTGGTGTCTGGATGTTATCTACTTGTAACATGAGAAACCACTGCAGCTGTTTTGGGACCAAAAGGGCTCCAGCTTAGAAGGACAAGCCAGGGGGCTGAGATGGCAGCGAGAAAGACGAAAAGGACCTGGGTCTTAAAAACCTCAGTGAGGTGCTGAATTAGTCAACCATGGAAGAGCCAACCCTTCTTCCAGATGTCTTGACATGTGAGATAATACAAGCTATTTTTATTGACACCATGTTTAGTTGAATATTCTGATACCTGCAGCCAAAAGCATCCTAATTGACACAACCAGTAGCCCCTACCTCCTTGCTTTCAGAAGTCTCACTCCAGCAGGCTTCTATCCTTAAAACAGATATGTGTTTGGATTTACAAGTTCACCTCTAAAACTGCAAATGCCCAGAGGTTAGGCCTATAAGTCACTCCCTCTTTAGTGTGAATTACTTTAATCAGATTGCCTTTCTCTCAAGACAAGGCTGTGGCTAATCACAGGGTGAGGGGAGGGACTAGAGGATGGACAGATGGACAATAGTGGCGATTTCTGGGCAGCTGGAGAAAAGCATGAGAGCACACAATACCTGGAATTGAAGTGAAAGGAAGCACCAGGAGGCTATGCGTAAAAGTAGCTTTGCTTCCCTTCTGTCTCTAGGTTTCTGGTGGCTAAGGTTAGCCCAATTCCCCCTATAAATTATTCTTCTCTTGGCAAGCACACCTGGGGATGTCATTCCTAAAACCAAGACACCATTTAGGCCTGGACTGAAAATGCATATATATACTGATTTACTGATTACAAATATAAAACAAAACGAGCTGTCCAGTAGGGTTCTTCTTGGTTTTATGACAGAGAAAGGATGGCCCAGGCATGATTTTTTTTTCCACCAAAGACCAAGCCCAGACAGAAGGCAACTCATACCGTTTGAACTCACTGAAGTTCTCCAAGCACACTGATCCCCCCACTAATGCTGCCACTAGTGAGTGTGGTCCACGGGGGTGGTGGCCTTGGGCCTCCTTCCCAGCTCCTCTCCTGGAGGCTGTAAGGGTGGTTCTTTGAGCTGCCTTGCCATCGCCAGCCCCAGCACTGCTTCCGCCTCCACAAAGGAGCCACTCTGTACTCTGCACACAGCCTGCCCGGGCTGTACAGAGAGGCATCTGACCCTTATCTCAGGAGGAAGATACCAACCTTTACTACTGCTATTACTGCTACTGGCCTTACTGCCATCATTACTTAGGGAGCCAGTGAGGCCCTGAGCAGAGAAAAGGTGATAGCTGTCCTCCCAGCTCAAGTGAGTCCTGATGGCAGAGGCACGATCCAACCTGACGCAGGAGTGGCTGCTGGCTCTCAGGAAACCCACGACCACAGCTTCAAGGAGAGGATCCTCAAGACTCCCAGCCATGGCCATTCCATATCCAAGACATCTTCTCCTGCCACTTACAGGTGCTCTAGAAAACTCGGTTTCCAGGTGGACACTCAGTGCCACTGGGCAACCCTGCAGCTTCCTCCTCCATTTCACACAGCAGCTATTCCAAACCTTCACCCCCTCCTCGAGCCTCCAGAGCCACCTCCTACCCCCTCATACTTAGCAGATGGTCTTGCCTCCTACTTCAGAGAGAAAATAGAGGCCATCAGGCTGGTGTACACTCAGCTGCCCACTTTGCCACCCCTTTTCCTCCCCTACACACACACTCAGCTGTACCCAGCCTCACGACCTTCCCCTGGTCTCAAAACAAGAGGCTGATCAGAGACTAATGTTTCTATCTGTGTCCTTGAGGCCCAATCTCTTGAGTCTCATCCTGGACCTGATCTATCAACTATTTCTCTTTTTTGAATTTTCAACTCCCCACTCTCCACTGCCTCCTTCCCCCTCCGGCTATAAGCCTGCTCGAGTATCCCTGGTCCTTACTCCACTGCTCTGCTCCAACCCTACCCTATCTCTCCCCTACCTCCCTGGCTGAACATTTGCAAAGACCATTCTGCATTAATTGTCTCTACTTCCTCGGGTCTCAATTCTCTTTCACCCCACTCATCCCACTACAGCTGCAGTTCCCAACACCTCTAAATTGCCAAATCCAAAATACTCTTTATACTGCTTGTCTGATTCGACCTCCCATTTGACAATGTTGAATATTTCTGAAAGATTATGTTTTCCAAAGATGGCTGCAACAATATCTCCCATCCTACATACTTTTCAAGAGCCTTGTCAGTCCCCCATCAAGAGACAGAGTGTTTTTCCCTTGCTTCAGCCAGTAGAGTAAGGAAGAAGTAATGCTACATGACTTCCAAGACTAGGTTATAAAAAAGTCATGAATGCCCAGACTTACTCTCTTGGGATACTCACTCTTAGAACCCAGCAATCATGCTGTGAGAAAGTCCAAACAACCGTGAAGAGGCCCACACGGAGAGGAACTAAGGCCCTGGCCACAACCCCAGCTGAGCTCCCAGCCAACGGCCAGCACCAATTTGCCAGCCATGGCAATGAGCCACCTTGGAAGTGAACTGTCTGACCCCTGGTCAAGCTACTCTAGCTGGCACCACATAAAACAGATATGAGTTATCTCTAGCAAGCCCTGCCCAAATTTCAGGTTCATCAGAAAATACATGACTGCTATCTGAGTCACTAAGTTCGGCGGTGGTCCACTATGAGCTATAGATAGCTCACACCGTGCTGTCTTCTTGAAGTTTTTTATTCACTGGATGTAGCAACACTGCTAGATCCTGGTTCTCCTCCCATTTCTCTGACCATGCCCTCTTAGCTCCCTTCATGGACTTATTTTCCTTAGCTCACACCCTAAATGACTGCACGCCTCACCATTCTTTCCTTGCCCCTCCTCCTTTTTTTTCACTCTACATACCTTCTCTCAGTGATCTCGACTACTTTCCCAGCCTCAGCTGCCATGAGTGTCCTTGCTGATAAATCCTGAATCTGTATTTCCAACCTGAATTCTAGACCAATAAGAATGTCCCTATCCAAAACTACGACAGCAAGATCTTACCCCACATAGTTGCTCCATCACCCATCTCACTTTGCTCTGAGATCCATCCCAAGCCCCTTGCTCTCGTAAGAAACTAGAGCTTCTTTCTAGCTAAGTTCAGCCATTGGATGACACTGGCAGAATACTGGGGGACAGGAAGAAGTGAAAAACCAAGGTATGTCCCCCCTTCTGCCTCTGCCTCACATAGCGTCTCTGGCAGCAGCTGTGTCAACTCTGACCCCAATTCCCAGTTAACAGACCTATGTATATACTCCATCCCCTATAAACCCAATTCTCTGTCTGAAATTCCCTCTGTTTGAAACACCTGGAATGATTTCTTTTTCCCTTACTGAACTCTGACTGATACACATGGTTAAAGACACCCAAACTTATTCATTTAAACCAGAAACCTAAGATTTGTTTTAGTCTCCTCCTCATTCATACCAGTCCTTCCATCCACCCCATATAAAACTGACCACAAAGCCCTGGCAATTCTACCCCTTGAGCCCTCCCTCCACTCCATCCCCCTTAAACAGCCTTGAATCACATCATCATTTCTCTCCCAGACCAATGTAGCAGCCCCTCAATTAGTCCCCCTGGCTACAGTTCTTTCTGCTTTCCAATACATCCTCCAGGCTGCCAATAGATTTTTATTTCTAACGCACAACTGATCGTGACACTCCTCTGATTAAAACTCTTAAATGGTTCCCCATTGACTACAGGAGAAAACCAGATCTGCTCAGTTCCACAACTATCTACTGAATGTTTACTATGCACACCATTCTATGCCTTGGCCCTCTGTGTTCTGCTCCAGCCTACCTTCCCAGCCTCATCTCCAACCATTCCCCAGCTCGTATCGTTTAACTAATTGAAGCTTTCCAAGCACCGAGTCCCCCAAGATTTGATGCCTTCACACTGTCCTTCCCCTGCCTGTGTGTCTCGAGGGCTCCTCAAGAGTCCACGCAAGCACCCCTCCTGGGCAAAGCCTCCCTTAGCAGCCCCATGAGTCCATCACACGTTGCATCCAGCTCTTCAGCAGAGCTCGGATCCCCTCGCTGTGACTGTCTGCTCACATGCCTGTCTCCTCCACCTGCTGGGAGCTCCCTGAGGATGAAGACGGAGCTCAGTCACTCTCAGGTCCCCAGCACCCACCCAGGGTGTGGTGCAGAACAGACCCTCACTGTATGTGTTAGGGTTAAAGTGAGTTGAAAGAATAAACTCAGAGGGCAGAGCAAGGAAAGGGGACAAAGGGAAGGAAATGAGAGAAGAAAGCGGGAGTGGGACAGGCCAGCAGGCTAAATAGCTGGCTGGCCTCCCCCTGGGGCTGGCCTCCCCCTGGGAAGT
Source organism: Cabassous unicinctus (assembly GCA_029593785.1). Classification (NCBI taxonomy): domain Eukaryota; kingdom Metazoa; phylum Chordata; class Mammalia; order Cingulata; family Chlamyphoridae; genus Cabassous; species Cabassous unicinctus. Next base: position 6,618 of record JAQZBX010002379.1, on the reverse strand, counting down.
GCTGGCCAGAGCCCTGAAGAGTAGCCACCACAGCATTTTTCTCCCTTGCTCCAGGGATGGAGCTAGAACAGCCTGGAAGTGCAGTGTCCACCAGGGCTTTCTCCAGGGCCAATTTCAGGCATGTAAGCTTGTTCACTCAAAATAAGTATCATAAGCAGACATGAAACGTGCCTCAATATTTCTGTGTGACCTGCACATCATTTTTATATCCCTTGGTTGACCACATGTCCCATCTTCTTATAATTTAACAAATTAAGATGTAACTTTGTCAACCCCCAAAGAAACCACCTTTGGCTCATCTCATTTCTACAACTTCCTCCTAAGGTCCCCCTGGCCCCAGCAGCTGCTCAGCATGTTCTGAGACCTAACACAGGGGCCTCCCCGGGACAAGTCAGGAAGAACCGACCAGCACAGGGCTGTGCTTACAGAGTGAACACAACACCTCCTGTGCCATGGTCCCAAGCACTCCTCTCCCACTCTGCTGCTCAAAGGATCACACTCCACCCTCCAGCCTTGAACCAGTCTGACTGAGGCTGCCTGGACCCCAGGGAAATGGACAAGGGAGGGGAAGGGGAAGGCTCTCACCTCCATCAGGAGAATGTCCTTCGAGCTCTGAGCCTGCACCTTTGGATGCTGAACCTTCACAGCCACCGTCCGCCCATCATGCAGCACTGCCTTGTGGACCTGGGCCAGGGAGGCAGCGCCCAGAGGGGTGTCATCAAAGCTCACAAACAAATCATGGATCTGTCAAGAGTGGAGACAGGATAAGGCAACTGAGAAGACAGCCCAATTCAGTGAGAGGGAGCCAGGAGGATGGGCCAGAGTCAGCACATCCCGATTCCCCTGCAGCAGATCCTCTGCTTCATCAGTTCTCGGTGCCATCCCAGGGCCTTGCCTGGGCCCATTGCTGCCATGGAGATTCACACCTGGGCACACGGAGAGGAGCAGGGCAGAAGACACGCGTGGAGAGTGCATCCTCACTCATGGGGCCGAAGAAGAGCCGCCTAGAACGCTCAGAACTGTGCATCATCCAGCCATTCATTCTACCTCCTGGGATCTCAAAGACAGGTAATCGAAAGTTAATAGAACTTGGGCACAGGGATCAGATGGAAGATGTTTCAACTCCACCAACATGCAGAGCGCAAAAAACCCAGGCCAAAGGCTCCAAACCTAAAAACTACCTCTTGCTCCTGCCCAAGCAGCAGCTTCACATGGGGATAAAGCCCACTCCTGGCCCAGTCACTCTGCCAGAGACCCCAGGGCTGCAAGCAGAAGCCTTGCCTTTGTCGTCACCTGCAAAGCCACCCAAAGGTGACCTTGGGCAGATCCCCTTCCATTGCTGTGCCTCACTTCCTCTCTCTATGAAATGAGGAAGGCCAGGCCAACTTCCTAAAGGAAAAATCCTTTCTAACTTGAGTGGTTACAGCTACATGGGCCAGATGTGAATATTCTACCCTCTGAAGGAGACCTCCAGAAACCTTTTTCAAGACTGAAATTCCAAACCCTCCGTTTCCTCCCTTTTAAGCATCTGTATAGCCTCCCAACTCTGGAAAGTCCAGACATTCACACATACCAATGCAAAAATGCATGTATAAATATAATTAGTCACATGCCTTCCCTCCCACCCACACTCTCACGCTTTGAGGACTATTCAGTCTGTACCCCCTTTTCTCCCTTTGTCCTGGCCCCAGCCCCTTCCTCAACTTGGACTTCTGAGTCACATGCCTCAGGCCACCCTCCCATCCCCGTTTGCCAGGCTGCACCATCACTTCACTAATCTCTTCTCATAAATCACTCCGTCCAGCCCTGTCATCATTTTTGTAGTTTCACTAAAGTCCATCTCATTTATCAACATTCTGCCAAGGCCAAAGGCCCAGGCAACATGGGGAGGGGCCTACACTTCTCAGCCCAGAACACGGGTACAGGATTGGCTTTTCTGTCCCCCTTCTTCCTCCCTGGGTTTTTACTTGTGCCGAGTCCCCTCTCCTCCTCCCCCAACACACTTGTCTTCCGATGTCTCCACCCCAAATCACTCTGAGTCTCTCAGCACAAGAACCCTTTATGCTGGATCTGGGCTGGGGATGGAGAACAGAAGGACCATCATCCCTGTAAACCCACTAGAACATCAGCTCCACGTGGGCAGGGACTTCTGGCCATTTTGTTCACTGATGAATTCCCTGTGCCTAGAACAGGGCTTGGAACTAGCAGGTGCCAATATTTGTTGAATGAATGAATCCACTACTCACCCCATTTGAGAAGAAATGAATCGACTCTTCCCTGTGAAATGGTTGGGCCAGCTCGGACCTCCAGACCCTTCCAGCTCCCGCACTCCTATTAATCCCAAGATGTCAAATGTGTCACTTTCCAAAATACTAAGACACATGTCATGTGTGGGTTTACCTAGGCAGACTCTACCTGCTACCAGGGTGGGTGTGAGACTCCGGCCTGACCAGTCAGTACCCTGAATACCCCCTGGCCACACTGAACAGATCAGAAATGAACACATGATTATTCACAATTGCTAAGACATGGAAACTAAGTGTACATCAATCTATGAATGGATAAACAAGATGTGGTATATTCATACAATGGAATATTACTCAACAGGAAGAAGAAACCAACTGGGGAAGCACATGGCAACATGGAAGAACTTTGAGGATATTATATTGAGTGAAATAAGCCAGACACAAAAGGGCAAATATTTTTTTTTAAGATTTATTTATTTATTTCTTCCCCTCCCACCTCATTGTTTTGCGCTCGCTGTCTGCTCTCTGCTCTCTGTGTGTTCTTCTGTGTCTGCTTGTCTTCTCTTTAGGCAGCACCAGGCACCAATCCTCGGACCTTCTCCTCATTTTCTCTCCTCCAGGCTTCACCGGGATTCAATACCAGGACCTCCGATGTGGGAGAGAGGCACCCTGTCACTTGAGTCACCTCAGTTCCTGGTTTCTGGAGCATCTTGCCTTGCCTCTCCCCTGCATCTCTCTTTTGTTGCGTCATCATCTTGCTGCGTGGTTCACCACGTGGGCCCAGCTCGCCCATTCAACGTTTTTTTTTACCAGGAGGTCCCAGGGATCAAACCCAGGTCCTCCCATATAGTAGACGGATGCCCAATCACTTGAGCCACATCCGCTTCCCAAAAGGACGAATATTGTATGGTCTCACTGATATGAATTAAATACAATGAGTATGCTTATATGGAGTTGGACTATGAACTATAGGTTGATGGGAGATGGAATGTTGGAAGAGAAGGGGGAGAAGATGCTGGATGTATGTAGAATGTTTAATAAGGTCAAATGTAACTATGTGGTATTGGTTGGACTTGATGGTAACACACTATAATGAATGTAACAAACATTATTGATTCATGGATGTGATTGTGGTTGAAATCAGTAATCTAGGAAGATTAATGTTAGTTGGAGGACAGATGGAGGATAATATTGGGAATGTATAACAATGATTTTGGAAGTAGATGAGGATTGTGGTTAATGATATAAATACAGGAATGTTCTTCTACTACAGGGTGCTAAGAATGTGGTGATATATGGGAAAAATATAACTAATTCAATTAATTTATGGACTATAGTTAACAACAACATGTTTGGTAGCAAAAGCAAAGTAGGTACTAAATTAATTCCAAAGGTAAAAAAAAGAACATGGGGTTTGGTTTTGTTAGATATGAATACAATTAAGCATCTGTTTTCTATTCTTTTTTTTTTCATTAATAAGGAGACCTTGACTATGTCATTTAACTAATCTGTGTTCATCTGTATATCTTTCTGAACACTAAAGGAACAACTGAGTTAGCAGTTGGAATTAGATGAGATAAAAGTGTCTGAAAAAGAACTTTTTGGGAGTAATGTTTCTATAACTTGTTGAGCTGCCTTTTTTGGTTCTTTTATTTTTATGAATTTGAAATAAAGTTGTTTAAAAAAAAGAAATAGACACATGATGCAACTGGTCCCATCAGACTCAGTTGTTCTACTTTTGTTTGAACTGTGAGAGAAGAGGTTCTCTCTTTCTGAACTTACAGCTAAAGATATCAATCTGGAGCTGCCAGGGGCCACACAAGTTGCCACACAGAGGAAAACAGGAAAGCAAAGCCCAGATGCAGTGAGTAAACCCTGCTGACAATGTTGGGGCCCCTTGATCTAGCCATGCCTGAGTACCCATCCTAATTCCCTTTTCTGCTTAGGTCAGTGTGAGTCGGGTTTTCTGTCACACACAACTGAAGGTGCTCTGACTGAAACAGTGTGTTCTCAGACCCCAGTTGGGATAAAAGAAAGAATTACAGGCACAGTGTCCCACATCCACCAGGGGTCGGTAAGGCTGCCCTCCCATTCCCTCCCCACTCTCTTGCTGGGACAGGATCCAAGAACAGAAGGGAAAGTAGAACCTCAGCAATGCTCCCAGCCATGGCCCAATGAGATCAACACCAAGTTCCTTTGGAAAATTTCTGATGGTTCCTAAAGGATGCCGACTGCCCAGAAGGGCATTTTCTGGAGAGGTGCTGTGAATTCAGGCCCGCATCTCCCAGGCACCTACAATGACCTGATCTTCCCACTGCAAAGGGACCCGAGGGCTCATCTGACCCCACTCCCCACCCCAAGCCTAAGCCTGGCTCCCCAGGGACATTTCCTTGCTCTCTGGGAAGGCCAACCAGTTTTCAAACCAAAGTCGTTGCAACTAAAGAGTGATGTGGCATAGCTAGGGCTGTGTGGCAAGAACAGCTGCCAAGAACATCCCATGGGAAGGTAGAGGAAGACAGGGCCTGAGGCAAGTGTATCGCAATCCCCCCAGGTGAGAGGAAGCCTGCTCTGGGCGTCACCAGAAGAGCAGAAGGGGCATCCCACAATTTCCCTGATGCCACCAGGGGATGGAGGGCAGGGGCTCTCAAGATAATACCTGTCTTAGTTTCCCAGGCTGCTTAAAGCAAAATACCATGAAATGGTTCGGCTTGAACAATGGGAATTTATTAGCTTTCAGTTTTGAGGCCAAGAAACTGTCCAAATCAGGGCATCATCAAGATGATTCTTCCTGAAGACTGGCTTCCAGTGATCCTTGGCTCGTCTGCCACATGGCAAGGCACATGGCAGTGTCTGCTGGTCTCTCCCTTCTTTTCTGGGTTTCACTGATTTCAACTTCTTGCTTCTGTGGCTCTCTCTCTCTCTCTCTCCTCTCCCTCTCTCTGTATTCAATTCCATCAAAATATGACTCAAGTAGAAGAATTAAGACCCATCCTGAATGTGGTGGGCCACACATGAACTGAAGTATCTCATCAAAAGGCCCTGCTTACAATGGGTTTACAATGGATTGGATTTAAAAACATGTTTTTTCGGGAGTACATACAGTTTCAAACTGCCACACCACCCAAAACCAGCTGCCAACTCAGCACCCTGAACAAGCAAGGCCCAGCTGTGAGGACTTAGAACAGGTGCCCAAATTCCCAATGTTAGCGGTGGAAGCAAACAGAGACATGGAAAATGAGGATGTGTCCCTTGCCTGGCACAGGGAACCTGCCAGGCAGATACTCCCCCTCCCCACCCTACCTCCGTGCACACCCACCATCTCCCCCAAACACTTACAGCCCCCTCTCTATCAGGAACCAAGTCACATGCCCATACCCTCCTGTGCTTACACACATGCACACACAATAATTGATTGCTAGTGGATGTTCCTAGCTGGCTTATAAAAAAAGGTAATTAAAGATTGGTGCTACAGCCTGTAATTAAATATGAATAAAGCATCTCTAAATGGAACCTTGATTCAAAGTGTTCAGTGGAAGTACTTTATGCTGATAGATAGTAAGGAAAAATAGACCCTGTCCCAAAAGCAGAATTATACCCCCCAAGCAGCTGAAACAAACACCACCCTCTCCAATCAGGCCTCGTCCCCCCACCCTTTCAACAGCAAACCATTAGCAGAAACAAACTGCAGCATTTGCAGCAATTACATTCAAGCAGGGCCCTCGGCTGCCTCCAGTCACTCACAGAAACTTGCCTGCCTTCCTAAAGCTCCCCAACCCCCAACCCCCGCCCATCCTTTTTTATCTCTGGGTCTGGCAGCAAAATCAATTAAGTAAAACAACTGCATTTTAAAATGACTAGCTCTGTGCTTTTTAATTACTGTCGGCCAATGATTCAAATATATCGATGCCCAAGTCTAGAAAAGGAAAAATAATCAGAAAAAAGTTTCTCTAGCTTTGTATGGTTTGTTTAAGGAGGGTGTGGGGAAGCAGATATGGCTCAAGTAATTGGGCTCCCGTCCACCATATAGGAGGTCCAAGGTTCAATTCCCGGGGCTTCCTGGTAAAGGCAAGCTGGCCCACGCAGAGAGCTGGCCCACGCAGAAAGCTGGCTCAACAAAAAGAGACACAGAGGAGAGATAATAAGAGATGCAGCAGACCAGGGAGCTGAGGTGGTGCAAAAGATTGAGAGCCTCTCTCCCACTCCGGAAGGTCCCAGGATTGGTTCCCAGTGCCACCTAAAGAGAAGACAAGCAGAATGAACACAGAATGAACATAGCAAATGGACACAGAGAGCAGACAGTGAGTGCAAAACAACAGGGTGTGTGTGGGGGGTAAATAAATCTTAAAAAAAAAAAAAAAGGAGGGTGTGTACA
>JAQZBX010002378.1:39877-72765 GCA_029593785.1 Cabassous unicinctus | reverse complement strand
TTTTTTTTTTTTTTTTTTTTTGCAGCCTAAACCTTGCTGTTGCCATTACCCACTTCCTGCCAACTATAATTTAATTTATTTATTATTAAGTCTAATTGTTCTGAGAGGTAGAGGAAGCCTACAAAAATGCAGGAAATTTTGTAACAAAATGCTTAAAGTCTGGTATACCAAGACCATATTTCAGCCAATCTTTGTTTCAGGGACTTGTGGAAACAGCTATGTGTTGGTAAAGTGCCAATTATTTTCTTTCCAAAAGACATAAATATTATAACAGAAAATATTGGATAAAAATTCAACAAAATGTTTCCATGGCTATTTCTGGGTAGTGGGATTATAGATGATTTTACTTTCTTCATTGTCCCTTTGGTAATTTACAATTTTAAATAAAGGGACATTAATTGCTTTTACAATAAGAGGGAAATCAAGTTTAAAAATTTACTAATAGATACATTTGTATCTGCAATGATCAATATCACAGCATTTAGATAAAACCACAGAGAACTATCATTTTCCTAAATGTTCTTTCAGGAAAAACTAAGAGAATAAATAATTTGTTAATCAATACAATTCATCTTAAGAAAGACACTCTTACACAGGGTACTGCATTGAATTTGGCTTGCTTAATATATAAAAGTATAGATTTTTTCTCATGCTGCTTCTCAAGGGCAAGGATCAAAAAGAGGCACAGAAGAAAGATGATACTGAAACAGAAAGTGTTGAAGCCCACAGGTAAAAGTTGAAGCATTGCTGGTAGGAGAAAGTGTAATACTGAAATGGTTTTCCTGCTGAATGAATCAGAACTCTCAATTTCAGGGCCCAGCATGGTGATAATATCTATTTATTTATAGAGGAACACATTACATTTTAGCATGTATAGATTTACATCCCTCTCCATGCAACAAATCACAATGTTAGGGTTCATAAATATACACCTATCATTTAGTAGTCAAACAAAGCATGTGATTCCCTATTTGGATAATGTAGATAGTTTAAAAATGAAATTAATAACATTTTATCTGAGTTGAAAATTTCTCACTTAGAGAAAGTTTTCACCTAGAAATTATGAGATCTTAAAACTGAGAGTAGCCTTGGATTTAACTATAATTTCCTTATTTTTTGAAATGAAGGCATTGAGGATTAGAGAAATTAAATGGCTCATCCAAAGTCACCTAAACTGTGAACCACAGAGTCCACTTTTGAATCCTGTTCTTCCCTTCCCAGCCTAATATTTTCCTGTCATGTCTAAAATGATTCTTAAACATTCAGATAACTCTTCTAATATATTATTTTGACAGCTTACTCTCTGCAAGTACTCCTTCCCCTTTCTTTGATTTTATTTTTTTGTTTATAAATCCAAAATCATCCTTATTCTGATCTCATGTGACTCATTTAGAGCAATTTAAGCTTTCAAGAAAACGACTCCAGCATGCCAGAATTCACACATGTGAGACAAAGTGGAGACATTTTTATAAGAGCCATGGAGTAATAATCCCTTAATATAAGAAGACTAATCCCTTAGTATAAGAAGATCTTTCCTGCATGTCTAAATAGTTTAAGCGTAGTAGTTCTCCAATTGAATCAGAGTACTTTCTTGTATCAACAAGTATTTATTAAGTACCTGCTATGCACCTAGAAAGTCATTAGGTGATACAGTCAAGATAAAAAAAATATATTTATTTTTGGTACATACCCTCTGGGAACTTAAGATCTTACTTAAGAGACAAAATATGTACTTGGAAAATTAGTATAGTACAAGATAATATGCAACAGAAGGCTAACTGGATATACTCTAGTGCAAGGAAATGACATGTTACACATGGTCGGAAAGAAATACTGGGATTATTAGAAATGGCTCTGTGGTGAAGCTGGAACTGAGTGAGGTGATGCTGGAAGAATAGTAGACTTACAAGGTGGAAACACATTATACTACAAAAAAAAAAAAAGTGGAAGCAAAGCTATAGACTACTGAATGGATATTGTATATTTGGTGGGTAGTGATAGAAGTGCTTGGTATGAAGGGACATTTCAGATGTATCAGAGAAAGTAACACAAGGCCAGAGTAGAAAGTTAGGGATGCATCTGAGAGAATAACGCCATCATTCAGAAGGGACGGTGTTAGGACCTGGCCCAGGGAAAGAAGGAGACAAAACTAATAATCAGAGAAAAGGCAAATTAGATAGGACATGAAAGCAAATCAATTTACTAAGCTCTAATTCATTGTCACTTATCCAGTCAGGAAAAATAACACAAAGTAAAACAAGACAGTACAACCAGATGTCTGTTGCTAAAATGAGAAGTTTGGTCACCTGATCTTGGCCCTTTCCTTTCCTAACCATGTGAATGATAATCTGATTAGATTGGAAACAACAACAACAACAAAAAACCCACTTTATTTTAGCAGCTGTTCTCTAACAGACTATAAGCAATTTTTAATGGAAAAAGCCAGTCCCAATTAGGTCAAGGAGACTGAGACATAAAGAGGGAAAGAGACACATAAAGAGGGAAAGTTCATTCATTGGGCTTTTGGGAAGAGTTTTGGGAAAGCAATGACCTTACTATCTGATATACATAAAGCTTAATCAGATTTTGCTGTTATACTGTGTATATAATCTTCTTTTATAGCAGAGGAGTTAATCACTAAATAACTAAAAGCAATGTCCCAATTTTAAATGCCCAAATTTAAAAGCATATTCACTTTGTCCTCTACCTGGAAAGTAAAAATACAAACAAACAAACAACAACATAAAAACCCCACAAAAAGCCAAATATCCAAGCTGGTCAACTCCTCTGCTACTAGAGGAGTTTTACAGTGACTGTTCCAATTAATTTTTTTTTAAGATTTATTTTATTTATTTATTTCTCCCCACCCGCTCGTTGTTTGCACTTGCTGTGTGCTGTGATTTTAGGAGGCACCGGGAACTGAACTCAGGACCTCCAATGTGGGAGGCACTTAATCGTTTGAGCCACCTCCGTTCCCTGCTTTGTTGTGTCTCTCATTATGTTTTTTCTTTTTGTGTCTCTTGTTGCCTCATCTTGTTGCATCAGCTTGCTGTCTTGCTCATTTTCTTTAGAAGGCACTGGGAACCTCTGCTCCCTTCTTTGTTGTGTCTCTCGTTATGTTTTTCTTTTTGTGTGTCTTGTTGCGTCATCTTGTTGTGTCAGCTTGCCGTGCCTGACCATCACGCCAGCTCACTGTCTTCTTTAGGAGGCACCGGCACCCAAACCATGGACCTCCCATATGGTAGGCAGGAACTCAGTCACCTGAGCCACAACTGCTTCCCCCAATTAACTTTTAATCCTGAGCTTTGGTATAATATCATCTCCCTAACACATAAAAATAATTTTTGTTAGCCACGGTTAGTGAGTACAAACCATGTTTTATTTAATTGCCAGAGATAGTGTTATCAACCTTGGCCAGTCGCTATAAATGTGTGTCATAGTTTGGTTATAAGGAATACCTAGGAAGACAATGTAGATCATGTTTTGCAAATCTCAATCTACAAGAGATGCAAATCAGTTTAGGAACTGTAGGGAGCTGGGATTGGTGGGATTGGAGAGGTCTTCATCTAAATATTTGAATTAAGGTGCATGCTTCAAGAGAACTGCCAATCTCTACTTTCTCCTTTGAAAGTAAGAACATATTCCCTTAAATCCCTTCTGTAATTCTGTATATTTGTCCATGTGCCATCCTTCTTGATTGCAAGGTGTTATGTGTCTATGCTTTGCAGGTCTGACCCAATTTCCTAGACAAGCCTACCTACATCAGTATCACTAGCCTGCCTGACATACAAGCAGCCCCAGATGATGTTTCACCAACTGCTTCTTTGGAGAAAAACAATTTTCTGTTCATCTTAATCCTCCAGATCCCCAATGAAGCCCATAAGCATTATGTGGAAGTATTTGTTTTAGAAGAAATTATTTTTATCAAAGAGTAGTTATGGTGGAACAGGTGTAGCTCAGTGGTTGGGCACGTGCTTTGCATGTACTAGGTCTTGGGTTCAATCCCAGTACCTCCTAAAAAAAAGATTAGTTATGGCTGTCCCCAAGATTCCCTCTCTAGATTTATCAGGGGCATCATGAGCAGAAAGAGACCATCTCTTTCCTCAACAATGAAAATAGCCATTAGAAGAAAACATGCTAGTAACTACCTCAACCTTGAAATTGACCATAGTTGTTCAATCCTGGACCATCTTCTAGACAGTACTATCTTCACGCCCTACCCTCTCACTTTTAAAATCATGACACTTCATATTGCTGTGTAGTAGTAGAGAAAACAACGTGTTCAGTACCAGAGGTGTATTGGAGCCAGCACATACTGGCTCATGCCAGCTCGTTCAGACTCTCAAAAACTGATTGAGGTAATTTCAAGAATTTTGTGAGAAAACAGTTAAACACAGCTATCATCAAAAATAAATTACATAACTTTACAATTAAATAAATTATATTAAAAGCCAAGGTAACAAATATGCAGCATTTTCACTTTGTAATTATTTTACTATTATCTATGGTTTTGAAGATTATTTATTTCTATTTATATCCATAAGGTGAAAAAACTTTTTAATGGTGTATTACTGCATATCTCTTCCCAACTCTGTATCCAGTGATGTCTCATTGGTAGCTTCAGATCATCTACACAGCAAATGAGATCAATATACCAGTAAATAGTATTTGAAATATAAATGACAATCAGCAAAAGCTACAAATCAGAACTTATTCCCCCTCAAGAGAGCTGTTTGTTAAGAATTTATCGACATACCTCTGGTAAGGACTCACTATTTTGAGAGCTTAGCCATGTGGAAGATAAAGGATATGCTAAATTAAATTTCAACTATTTTTTTTTCCATGAAAACAAACAGTCTGGTTTTCTCTTAGAAGGTCATATTCAAAAGATGGGTTTCTAGTAAAATGGTCCAGGAGCTTTTTAAGTAAGTCGAACTACTTCTATACCTATTCCAGGATACTTTCATCAAGAAATTTTAATTAAAGCATATTTCATTACATAGGGAAACAGAAAGCAAATTTATTAGTGATAATTTATAATATGTAGAACTAATACTAAAGTTTTCAGAACAAAATAAAAAATCATTAAGCAATTAGGATGTTTATGGATTATGCTAAGATATTTCACTGCATTAGATAGGAATATTGGACTAGCTCTATTCAGGATACTCCTTTTAAAGTGAATTCAGTTTTCCAAGGTAGCATGATTTATTGACAAATCCATTGCAACTCATCCATTTGCTGTTATGAATTTTAAACATGATGAGTTCACCTCAGGAATGAACACAAACTGCCTCCTGTCATACTTGTTCCTGAACATATGTTCAGCTGCCATTATCAAATTTAAGTTAAGGAAACAAATTCATGGATTCCAGTTTCTCAATAATAAAATTCCACTGGCATCACCCATAATTACAAGATTTTGCACCAGTTCTAGGATTCTTCTCTGTCACTTCTTGTTGGGTTACTGGGAACTGTAAATAGAGATTCCATAGACTCAACAAATAGAGAACATGAAAGATTATGATTTGCAACCAAATTGCTAGCGCAGGAGGTAAAAATAGTCTCTTTCAATTTAATCTTAATTTTGAAAACTACTTTCAAGGTGCATATCATGCATCGATAATTCTGCCGTGGCTCCAAACCACTGGGTGACTAAGTAGAATGGTTAAGCATAGAAATCATTAGGGTATAGGTATTTTTTTTTTTTTTTTTACAAAAGAAAACTATAATTCTCTGCTCCTATGTCATTAACTTTTCACCCACTAACCTGATTTCCTCCGTTTATCTTTTTTGGTCCCTGGTTTCTACATTGCTATTTAATGACATGCTATGTTTCATTGTCTTTTAACAGGGGGGTTTATATGTCTTATCTTCCAAAGTTGCTGCCACAATATAAAGTGCCTAAAAATGGAGTCAAAAAGATCTGGAATGAATCCTTTCTCTGCCATATATTAGATGTGTAACTTTTAGCTGCAGTTTCTTTATCTATAAAATGGGCATACTACCTCGTATCTTGGCAGATTGGTTGTAAGGATGAGTAGTAATACAATACTGCTCCCCAAGTGCTCAAAACAGTGGCTGCACATCGTTCATTTTCAGTAAGTAGTATCTATTATTATATTACTGTGATACTAAATACTGAAGACGAAATTAATTGTTGTATTAAATTTAATTACTTTAGGTTTCTCTTTTATTCAGTAGTACAGGAATCTTAAAAACATATTTTCTTCTGAAAAGACCAATTTGACATCTAGTGTAAGTACATTCAATTCAAGAGCTATGATCTGCATGACTCAGTCAAAACTGATTATACTGTTTCTGATTAAAATATATTTAGTTCCATTTAGGGGATTATTGTCTGCAATAAAGGAAACAATGGTGTTTATCCATAATGTATTTCTCTAGTTGTGGCTTGCATCATTTAATCTAAACCTAAATGGTACATACAACTCTTATTTTATAGAGGAAATGTAAAAATGTCTCAACATGTCTTTCAGATACAAATATCTGAGGAGGATAAGGATTGTGAGGAAAATAAGCATACTATCTAATTCATACATAGTGGCTATAGAATGATCTTTTACTTCTACAGTTTTCCTAAGGTAGGAAGAAATAGATGTCCATTCTTATACAGAATTTCTACAGAGGAAGCCTATTGCTTACTCCATTTTCAACACTATGTCATTTGCTAGAATTTCCTGGTTGGCTGACTGCACTCCTCAGTTATATACATAAGTGAATTTCAATTATTTTTTCCACTGCTTCTCATTGTGGGTGAAGATAGAGAAGGGTTTGCCTGTTTCCTTGCCACAATTTCACTCAGTGGAGTCATTTTCATAAATGAAAGATAGAGATGGACTATTAAATTTTGAATAAACTGATTTTAAATCTATCTAAATATGAAAATTTGATATTAAATGAAAATACATCTGACCTATAATAGGAAACTTGTTGATACGCCAAAATTCATAGACAAAATGGAGTGGAGTTTACTTTCAGATTTTCAAAAAAATCTTTTTATTTTCTAGGACCATTGTTATTAATTTAGCTTCCTAGGTTCTGTTGATATTTGTTAGGTTTTATTCACTCTTTATTATTGCTCTAGGCCAGTTTAATTATTTTTTTCCCTAACCAGTGGAGACCTTTAAGTGAATTTCACAATCAGTCCTCTATAGCAAGTTCAGGAGTAACATGATTGGTTATGTCATAGCTACAAGTGGAAACAAAAGCTAGAAAGTTATATTTTCCACATGTGTGTGAGATCCATTTTAAAATTCCATTGCAATAAGATAGAAACTCTTCCTTGATCCTACATTTTCTTTACTCACCCTTCAACTGAAAAACAAACCAGGACCTGTAAAATTTTTCCAAAATACATATAATTTTAGCAGATAATATATTTTTTGAGTCAAATATTTTTGTTTATGACTTTTTGTACAAATTTATTTAAAAATGATAATGCCAGTCATTTGAAAGAGTATGAAACAATTCTAGACTTTGAGGAAGACCTCAAACACCAAATGTCCTAGATGTTGTTAAGATTTGGTAATATTCTCTTGATAGCTAAAAAGGAAATTCTCACTTTTTCCCCTATGATTTCTACTGCTGCCTATGTATTGGAGCCATGACATGATTAATTGGGTTTAGCTTTGCAAATATTATAACTTGCATCTACTTAGCATTAAGACAATATTATTGGCATTGTTGAAGGGAAAGTAATGTTTATACAAACAATATTAGATTTAATAATCAAAGTTAAACCATAGCTACAATGAATTGGGGATTTCAGAATCGATGTCAGACTTTTCTAAATAAATTCCATGGTGCACATACATGCATGTGCACACTCACATGTACACACACACAGAGACACACTCGCATATTTCTGCATCTGAAATGTCAGCTGAAGTGTTTGAGTACTTAAAAAAAAGATAGTATACTACATTTTGAAAAGCCTGTGTGACAGTAGTCAACAGATTGTTTACTGCTGCATTTTTCTACTGACAAATAATAGGTAGAAAAGAGTCTCTAGATAATTTGACTTTTTTTCTCTATTGATATTTTAGAGGCTATACTGGCATAAAGGACAAAGGCAATACTTGAGGTAAACTGGTAAGAATTGATAAAAGTTCATATTTGTGCTTTATTTTCAATCCCTGTAAAATAAAACAAATCTGGTGTTCAAGAACTGGGGCCCACATGGGAGAACTTGGAAACAACTTCAAAAATAAATGTAAGCCAACAGAACTAAACATTGTAAAGTAGCCAGTAAACTGCAAATCATCCGGCAAAACAAACAAAAAAGTGTGGAGAGAGGCATTGGAAAAGGGAATGCTGGATTTCCAAGGAAATCTTTTATATAACCCAGTGAAAAGAACTAAATAAGTGAAAGAAAAATTTCATGACCATTTACTTTGTTTAATTTGTAAAAATGTAAATTAGCAGATATGAGTTACATCTACCTAGGTAAGAATTATCCACATAAATTGAGTATGTAGAATAAATAGGAAAATATATTTTTGGAAGAAGGGACTCTCTATATTGTTTGTTTACATAAATTACCTGATGGGTTTTTTTACTTGTTAAAATTGTTCATTGAAACATACATCCCATAGACTGTTGGCTTAACCCTAATTCTTCATTTCAAAAGAGTCCTTGAGTAAATAAACACCACATTCAGCATACAGTCATCTGTAACACCCAGAAAAAGGCTGTAAGATAAAAAGTTGGAAAGGAAAGGAAGCAGCTAACTTTTTGTGATGACCTATGTGAGTAAGGTTAAATCAATAGTTTGCAACTCTAACTTGAGATTTGTGTTTTCTCAGGACCAGTTCTAATTTAACATCAGAAGAATGTTGTAAGTTCCTGAAGTATTAAAATTGAGTAAGGTAACACTGAAGAATTATTCTATGTTTAAAGAGCAGCAGATCATTTGCAATGTTGCTAGGTGTTATAGTGTATCACATGTCACATACATCCAATTGCATATCAGAATAATTAAGGAAGAAAAAACTCACTACTGATGGGAGGTAGCTGCCTGCACAGCACTTGGAAGGTATTGGCAACATATCTTTAGTAAGGAAGTTGACCAAGGGGCAGAAGCCTGTTGAACATATGGTGGGAAAAAATGGCAATAAGGCCTAATAAAAGAAGGTGACATTTCTTATTTAATGAGTGAAAAGAATGAGGACAATTTCCAAATCTCTGAAAATTATGTGGTAATATGAGCTGAACACAAATATTAAAGCTCTCTTATGGTTAACAAATATAGAAAAAAAAGAAAACTAGGAGATTACAGATAAGGAGTCAATTAAGATATTATGGGTAGAAGAAACAGTATTCTATTTCTGTTAAATTTGGATGGTGCATTGATTTCATAATTTAATAAAAAGAGTGTGAGGATTAATGTGATAGTGTTTTCAAAGTCCCTTAGAAAAAGATGCTATACAAGTATAAAATCTAGCTAGCTATTAACAAGTATCTACATATTTTAATGATGTATATTCTCATTTTAAAAACATTTGTGGAACTATAATTAATCACCACAATTTGAATCTCTTATCTTTCAGTAATTTCCATAACATAACTCGGAAGACCTCTCCTCAGCACTTCAGAACCTGGGAAATAATGAGCAGACTTCCACTGTAGTTCCGGAGGATGGGTTTTTACAACAGGTAGAGAAAAGTTATCTATTGTCATTGAGAAAGATACCTGCAAGAGGTCATTAATACATCCACTCAGATTTGCTCCTCCCGTCCCAATAGTTCAGCTTTATATAGGGTCACTTCACTTGGGCAGAAGGGGACTGATCATTCACAGATCTTTATAGTACCTAATACTTGGAGAACAATCTGTAGTGTGTGTGTGAGTGTGTGTGTGTGTGTTTGAGTCTACTTGACCCACATATGAGAAATCTGGGCTTTATGATTCTTAGGCCCCTGACTCAAGAATCTGATTTTACAGTCTCTGGAAATGAGTATGCATAATTAGAGGCTATATCATGGGTTCTTGCTCTTCCCAAGAATATGCTTCCCCAGAATGGAGGACAGGCTTGGCAAAATAATTAAGAGGTAGTAGGGAAGTATATGCACTCCTCATAGCAAGTAATTTGCTGGGGGAGGGGGGAGTTGAATTATCATTAGACTTTTCAACAGCAATATTTTATGACAGAAGAAAATAGAGAAACAGTTAAAATACTCAAGAATAGAAAAGGTAAGCCAGGGATTTCATGTCCAGCACAACGACTTTCAAGTGTAAAGGGCACAAATTACTATTAAAATGCAAGAACTAAAAGAATGTTGTTTGTATAAGTTCTTCTTGAGGAATCTACTAGAGAATGAGCTTCAGACAAGTCAGAAAACTAGAGGAGGCATCCACAAAAGGGCTGCAATCATCATTAAACATGTGGCTACTTGTATAATGAAGACTAACTGAGAGTTAAAAGGGAGAGCAAATGCTATGTGTTCAGATAATATAGATACAGTATTATTTTTTAGATGGAGGGGTATGAGGAGGTCATATGTGAAAAATAATTTTATGTTTTCTATAATTAAATTGAGAATAGTGCTAGTTATGTTTTTATTCTGAGTCCATTTCATTGAAATGTGGGATAAAGTAAATAAGTAGTTGCAGCTTACTGTAATTATATCATGTTCTGAGCACTTGAGAACTAGAAGTTTTGATGTGGAAGATTAGAAGAGGTGAAATTAAAAAAATATTGTGCAGCAACTCTGATAAGAATTGGAAGTATTGGTAGGTGCTCATGAGGTATTTTATGTTTACAGATATATTTCCTAGTGCTGTCTACTGAAGAGGTTTGGAGACAGTGACTCATGCAGTAACAATGAGCATCCTTTGTACCCCAGTTGTGGCACTGACATCAATTCCTACAAGAAACCAAGGCTTCTTCAAGACAGTGTTGATTCCAGGTCTAGGGCATTGACAGTATTAATGAGCCTGGGAAATCTTGTCACATCAGATCTTTAAGAAGCTAGCCACAAGTACTAGGATCATGTCAAAAGGACTCAGGAGCCAAACTAAAGATGTTTCCACTGCCAAAGATGGGAGTTTTTGAGCTTCAAAAAGTATAATAATTGCAAATGATTGAAACTCTTCAAAAAATTTTAAATCCACGAACTCATTGTTATATATATTTTTTAAAGATTTATTTTCTTTATTTTTTCTTTATTTATCCCCCCCTCCCCCATATGGTTCTCTCGCCTGCCTGCTCATTATTTGCTCGCCTTCTCCAGGAGGCATCAGGAACGGAACCTGGGATCTCCCACATGAGAAGGGACTGCCCAACAGCCTGAGCCACATCCGCTCCCCCCAGGTTGTGGGGTCTGCTGGCTTGTGGCATCTGCTCGTTGTGGCAGGGGTGGCGTCTGCTCATCTTCTTTTAGGAGGCACCAGGACCTAACCCCGGGACCTCCTCTGTGGTAGACAGGTGCCTAACTGGTTGAGCCACATCCACTTCCCTCATAGTTACATTTTAAAAAATCTAATTGACCTTTGAAGGATGATAGGAAGCAACTTTATTTTATCTCGGAACAGGAAATAAATCAAAACAATGAAGCATTTAATCTGCCTTTCCTACATGAACTATACGACTGGTTAACTAGATAGTAGATGAGGAGAAGGGTCTCTTTATAAAATTACATTTCAATTAATAAATGAAAAACAAATATAGATGTTTGTAACCCCAAATAAATTAGTATATTTAGGCATTGAGCACTGATGAAAGGCACGCAGACATCATGTGCTTCTTGAGAAAAGAATATTCTACCATCTATACTCTTGACAAAGGCCTGGAACCTGGAGTCACAGTCTGATACAGTCTCTGTAATCCACTTGACAATATGCATGAAATACAGAGGACAGAGAATCATGTTGCATTGCACCATGAGTGTGCAATCATCTTAATCCAGACTGTGGGAATGCGATCAGTCAAATGCTTTGGGTACTTTCAGTTAAGTTTTAAGAAAAATCAAGGGATGGAGAGTGAACCCATAGAATGGAAGAGATTTAAAAGCACTTTAAGTTGAAAAACCAGGCAAGACTAAATAAACTGTGGTGTCTAGGAATGCACACTTGGATAATAAATCTATAAAGAAATGTTAAGAATTGATTGACTGTTAAAGTCAAGATACTGGTTATTTGCGGGAAGGGAAAAGGTTGAGATTGCTATGAGGCATAGGCAGAGCTCTGGGATGGATGATAGCTATATCACCTACGTGGGTCTAGAAGAATATTTGCCTTATAATAACTCATTATACTATACATTTGTTCTGTGGAGTTTTTTGCATATGTGTTTTGTTTTATATTTTAAAATTTAAAATAGATCTATTTCTGGAGATATTTAATGAGTAGACAATTAGTTTTAGTTTACCTCATGCTTCATCTTATATTCCTATGATTTTAGTTTTTATCTCTTCCTTCTGACTTTCTATATGAGGAAAATAACATCATATGCTTTCTATGCCAATCTTTGTGCCTGAAAATGAAGAATATCAATTTTCCCAAGGAAGATTTTTAGGAGTTTGAGTATAAGATTTTAGGCTTTCTAAAATCAATGTCACTATATTACTTTCATTGTTTTCATAGCAATTACAAATTAGATTCAAAGCTCACACACTTTGTACAAAAGGACTGAAAATCATGGCCTCTAGTTCATCTTCTCTTTAATTTCCTCTCTTCAACTTTTGAGTCTGCAACTCTTCTGTTTTTACTTCAAATCCATAAAGCATTTAGTTTTCTAAAAGTAGATAACCTTTTATACATTTACGTGGAATTCTATAGATATCATTGGAATAGTGTTTTATATTGTTAAACTAATCCTTTTGTCTGATAGCAATATGTACCTCCACACAGTTAAGATTAAGAATGGAAAGCCGTGGTAACGTGTAAGCACTGTATCCCCCTTTTAATTGTTCCTTTGGCCTCTGATATTCTTCTCTGGGTCAGTGAGTATATATTGTTTTGTAGGATAACTGTAATCTACCTTTTTCACTCTCATTGCATAAATTAATCTTTCTCAGGCTTATTAATTTGCCATATTTTCTTTAGTAAAACTTTTGTGCTTCATATAAACACATTATTTTTCACAATGGCTCGCAACTAGAGACCCCTAAGAATCAATCATATTTCAGCAAAAGTCAAAGAACTGGATTTCAGAAAGAGCACCAGCCGTGGAGTCAAACAGAACTGTATTTCAATCCCATGTTCTGCATTTACTTAAAATGAAGGTTGCTTTATCACCATTAGCCTTACTATCCTCATCTTTAAAATGGAGGACATTTTTGCATAACATTTGTGTAATCTAAGTATCTTTAAAAATATATATATATATTAAAAACAACAACAACAACAATTTGGATGGTCCTATGGGATTTTCCAGTACCTTACCACTCCTCCATAAAGAGGTGGGGTCTACATGCCCTTCCCTTGAAGTAGACAGACCTTGGTGACTGCCTGGATTAATAGAACATGTCAGAACTGATGACTCTTGACTTCCAAGACTGGGCCGTAAAAGGCAATATGGCATCTGACCTTCTTTCTCTCTCAGGACACACCCCTTTGGAGCCCTGAGCACTAGTTAAGAAATCCAGCTGCCTTGATGCTGCCATGCTAGAGAGAGATAACATAGCGATAAAGAGGAAATGCTTGAGGATCCCCAGCTTCTCCAGTTCCCAATTATTTGAGTCTTTCCAGACCAGGCACCAGACATGTGAGTGGGTCTCCAGATGATTCCTATTCCAGCTACAACATGAATGCAACTGTGTGAAAGGCTCCAAGCTAGAACCTCTCAGCTGAACCAAATCACACCTAGAACTTTGAGAGATAATAATAAAAATGATTGTTGTTGTTTTAAGCCACCAAAAAATAAAAAATAAAATAAAATAAAATGGAGGACATAAGATCAACATCATGGCATTGCCAAGAAGGTTAAATGAGAAAATATATCTAAAATATTTGGTGCCTTTTAGATATCCCCTAAATGATATTTACCCTGCCTTACATGTTAAGCATTGCATTCTCAAATTTATGCTTTTTTCTAGAATAGATTTAATTCTGGAATAGTTACTGTACAGGAAAACATTCTCTTTGGTCAGGCAGATTTGCAGTTTGAAACCATTTGAAACTTCTTATCGTCATTCTCCAATAAATTAATTTCGATAAAACAGCAGTGTATGCATCAGATATACATACAATAACATACAACCTGTATCCCTGTGTGATGGATTTTCTTTATTTCAGATTCAATCACTTTCAAACATTTATATTTTTAAATCTGCTACATTTGAGATGGGCTTGAAACCTAATAGACTGTCTTTTATTTGCTTTTAACTTAGAAAATGCTAACAAATGGATAGTCAATAATAACCTCTATGAGCCCTGAATCTCAGCAGAGTTGCAACACCTACTCGCCAGTTCACTGTACTCACCCAGGACAACTAACCAAGAGATGACAATGGACAATGACCATCCCAAGGAACAAAGAGAGTCTGCAACTACAAGCAAGATAGCTCCATCCATCTGCCCCATGGGATCTAAGCTCTCTCTCATTTAGAAACAAAGTGCACATCACCATCCCCAAATCCTCAAGACTGGGGAATGAACAATGGACTAAAAGAGACTTATTATTATTCTATTATAGACATTATTATTATAGCAATGGAAGAACTTTTATCATTGCTATAAAGGCAATAGCCACCAGAGGTTCTGAGGGGAGGGAGAGGGAAGAATAGGTGTAACATGGGTCCATTTTCAGGACATTGGAATTGTCCTGCATGACAATGCAATGACGGATACAGGCCATTATACATTTTGTAATAACCTATAAAATTGTGCAGGGCAGAGTGTAAACTATAATGTAAACTATAGTCCATGGTTAGTAGCAATACTTCAACAAGTGTTCATCAATTGTAACAAATGTACCACCTTAATGAAAGATGTTGTTAATGTGGGAAAGTGTGGGAAGGGGAGGGAGTAGGGAATATGAGAATCTGCTATATTTTTTTATGTAACATTTATGTAATCTAAAGCTTCTTTAAAACTATTTTAAAAATTAAAAAAATAATAGCAAAAAAATAATCACCTCTAAAGACACAAAAGACTATCTTTCCTATTCCTGATAGGCTCAGCTTCCTTTTACATGATGTTCTAAATAAAATGGGAGGCTCCCCTTTGAAAGCTCAGAAAGATCCATGCAACAATCCTTACTCTAAAAGCATGCTTCTCACTCTGCCCCTCCACACTGTCCATTTTGTGACGAGGTATATTAGTGATAGAGAAAAGAAAGGAAGATAGACAACATGACCTAGGGAACAACAAAAGAGAAAAAAATATCTCCCCATTAAAAGCAATTGACTATGACTAGTCGTAAAAGTTGGCATCTACCTCATTGGTATAATCCCAGGGTGGGTTGAAAGAACACTAAACTCATTAAATCTTCACATACTTCCTTTCCTTTTCAAAATAAATGAGATATCACAATTAAAATGCAAATACGTCCAGAACGTAAGAAATGTATCAGAAGTTCAGACTGACCAGCCCCTTGCTACCAAGTGTTGTAACGTTGGAAGTGGTGAGGTGGGGCATGGTGATGAGCATCATGGCACACCACTTCCTGGGGCCCCAGCCGAGGGGAAGAGGAGGTATTTTGAAGATCACTATACAAAAAGACCAAAAACAAACACAATTCATCCATCTACAAGTTTGCCTTGGAACCGTGAGATGTTATATTGAATCTTGTTCATGCCACAAACTGACCAACCTCGTGAGTAAAAATCAGAGTGATCCCCGTGGCCCAGCTTCTCTGCTTTCCTTTCAGTGAGTAAGCCTCTTCTATAAGGATCATGATTTGAAACACATCTTTTTGGTGTGTATAGGAAAGGAAAAGGGCTGAATTAAGTATGTGGAACCCTTACTCTACTAGACATTCACTTCAGAATTCTACATGTAAGGATGCAAGGAGTCTCTCTCTTCCTCTTTTTTTTTTTTTTTTTTTTAAATAAATCCATTACTTTAGGTCTCTCAGCATATCTGAAAAATAAAGATCTTTTCCATTTTCTTTGAAGTTAACAGATCTGTTTCTTAGTGATTGTGTCAGAGGTTTAAAAACTGTTGCTCTCAGTTTTTTCCTTAACATTTAAGAATCTGTTTCTTTTTTGAGTCTGTCAAAGGCTTTTTAACAAATTGGAAGGTTTGTTGCTCATTCAGTTAGATTTTTTTTCCTGGATGAACATGATGCTACAAATCTGTTTTGCTGTCTTTTAAAATCAAAGTTTTGGCTTATTAAAATAGTTAAATATCAGTTGCTCTCTTTAAGGCTCTGTGGTTTTTCTTTAGAAATGGAATTATCTTTGTGTTTTCCCTGTGTACCAGGACACCAGTTCCATAACTAATCAGATCAACAATTTTTCACTTAATCAAATACTCAGTTAATAAGGAATGTCAAACATATTGCACTACTGGCCTCTTAAGAACTATTATAGTACAGTCAATGAATTGTTACTAAAGACACTGTCAAAATATAATGGTTCTAAAGGAGCCATTGGGGAACAAGAAAAAGAAAACAATTTGAACATTGTCAAATATAAATAATTAAAACATTTTAATTCTTGTGGTTTAGTTTTATATTTTTATTCATAGTTTCATCTTGTGTACACTTCTGAAAAAATTTTATTGTGGGACATGCATAATAAAAATTTTGCTAGTGGTGTATGTTCAAAGACTTGCTTGGAGAATTGTTATAGTTAGTATATATAAATATATGTGTATGTGTGTGTTTTTATAATAATCTATTTTATATTCTAGAAAGCTTCATTAAATGCTTACAGATCATTTCCAAAAATTTATTAAGGTTCAAATACATTTACATAGTATTTTAATTTAAAAATAATTTTATTTTCTATTTTCAGCCCCAATATGTCCAGAAAACAATGAAATTGACAGAAGAGACCTGATATGCTAGGTTCTAATAAAAATGGCTGTTTGGGGGGGGCACATAAAATACTGTCTTAAATCACAATCTCATGACCCCTTAAAACACCTCTGAAAGCCAGTGACTGGACAATTTAAAATGAGGCTTAAGGGTTAGAGTTTAATCTCATAAACATTTAAAATCAAATTAAAGGTTTTATCCTGGTGCTCATCAGCAGTGAACAGGTCAGCCCATTCAGTATTCTAAAGAGAAAATATTATTTTCCAAATGTTAAGAACTTTTAAAATAAAGCAAGAACAGAGAGAAAAATCATCCAGCATGGATCATGGATAACATTCAATATATTATCATCATTGTTATTACTAATATTCATAAGCACAATATTCTCGTTGGAGATCTATTCAGTATCTCCCTTATTCCTGATGGAATATTGAAAATCTGAGGCAATTGCATTATATCACACACAGATTAGCTGCAGTAGTAAAATTTGTTATAGATATCAATTTGTTCTGTCAAATAAATGACACACCATCAGGTGTAGACATCTGTTTCCTGCTTTGAATATAATGCTTTATCACATTAACACAATGAATGAAATACTATGTCTCAAATAGTATTACTTAAATTTGCTTAAATTGTTAAAATATGTTCTAAAAATAATTGCAATAATTATCCCATGATAATCTGTCAAATAGTGTGCTGTAGATGTGAAAGGAAAGAGCTCAAGACATGTGTTCCAATATTTTAAAGAAAAGAAGTCAAATTCATAGTTAAATTATTACTCATGCATTTAAAGCAGTGTATCTCTAATTCCCCTAATTCTTCTTCTTTCTCTCTTAGCACTCTGCTCCTTAGCATAAACTGATCTCTGTGCTTGGAATATCATCCCCTAACTTTGACTTTTGCTAACTTAGTTTTTGTTTGTATTCTAAACTCTCACTCAGGGTTTACATCCGTGAGGTAGCCTTCATTGATCCTCTTTACTTAATTGTCAATGTCTGCTTATTTTCTTACTTTCTAATTAGGCTGGATGTTTCTTGAGGATTCATCTTTGGAGCTCTAGGGTTCCAAAGTGCACTAGATCTTTGTAGGAACTCCATAAATGTTTGTGTAGGGACTGCCATTATAGCAACAGTTTGGAAAGGCAAGGAGGGCTTGGACTATCATCAGGTATGAATGATACAAAAATTCTCCGTGGGATAGACATTAAAAAATGAGCAGTTTTGATGTTTAGCTATGAATAATAGTTGGAGGTATATAATAATAATAGCTTATGTGATGGTTAGGCTAATGTGTCAACTCAGCCAGGTAATTGTGTCCAGGTGTTAGGTCCAGCAAGCACTGGGCTAATTGTAATGCAAGAACATTTATGGGCTTCGATCACCAGTGAGTTTACTGCATGGATGGCTGATTACATCTGCATCAATCAGGGAGGTTGCATCAGCAATGGGTGATGCTTTTATCCAATCAGTTGAATGCCTTAAAAGGGGAAGTGATTTCAACATTCAGAGAGAATTTCCCAGCTTGTCTTTGGACAGCCACCTTCTCCCAGAAACTCATCAAGGACCTTTCATTGGACTTTCATGGGAGCCCCTGGCTTGCAGCCTGCCTGCAAAACCTGGACTTGTGCATCCCCACGGTTGCGTGAGAGACTCGTATAAAATTTCATAATATTGACAGATATCTCCTGTTGATTCTGTTTCCCAAGAGAACCCTGACTAATACAGCTTATAATAGGTGGTGGGAGATATTACACTATACTCCATGCATTATGCAATTTCTAGTTTGAGCCCCGCAACAACCAATGTAGAAGTTACCATTATTATCTCTACTTTATATTCGAGACACCTAAATTATAGTATGCTTAAGGCAACATATCCAAGGTCAAGTAAATAATGAACAGTAGATGTAGAAGTCAAATCCAACCAGTATAATAATGCATTGGTTCATATTCTTTTCACTTTCTTCCTCAAAGGTGTAGACTGGAATGATGTCAAGATTTTAAGCATACATACTCAAGAGAGGATAATGACAAAATTACGAAATGTCAGAGGACAAAACGGTTTGGATAAAATATATAATATTTCTATCACTATTTCATAATAAGTGTTTGTATTTTAATAAATTATAGAAATGGAAATAGATTAGCAGTTATGCAGAGAAGTGTAGAAAGATTGAGAGGTGATTACTAAGAGTAGGGTTTTTTTAATTGGCTTGCTTATATGCTTGTTTTTAATTTTTTTTCTTTCTTCTTGTTTCTTTTTTTGTGGACTAATGAAAATGCTGCTAACAATGATTAAAGTGATGAAAATACAATTCTGTGATATACCTTTACCACTGATTGTACACTTTAGATGGAGTGTATTGTTTATGAATATGTTTCAATAAAATTGATAATAAAAATGTAAATATAAATAAATCTATAGAGATAGAAATATAATAGTGGTAATGTAGGGCTGAGGAAGGATAGAGGAATTAAGAGGACACTGCTAAGAGGTATGGTGTTTTTCCTTTTGGAGTAATGAAAATTGATTACGGTGATGAATGCACAACACTGTGATTAAACTAAAAGCCATTGATTGTGCACTTTGGATAGATTGTATGGTGTGAATATATCTCAATAAAACTGCTTTAAAAATGAAAAAAATTAAAACCCACATTTATAGTTATATCTAAACCATCTATATAGTGTCTTCACAAAAGCCAGACCCTTTTAAAAGAGCAGGTATTTTAAAACTGATAAAAGAAATAAAGAAGAATAGAACCTAAATTTAATTCACAGTTTGGCCTAAGACTAACTTTGATGTTTGTATCCATGCAGTACCTGTTACCATAATCATCATGGTGCTACAAGAGTAACAGAAGCCATTTAAAATTCTAACTCAATTATGTTTCAGATAGCACTTCTTACATGGTAAAAGGTGCTTTAACAGAGCAATGGACCTGCCAACTGATTAAAAAAAAAAAAAAAGTTATATGTGAGTTTCTTGGAGAAGGGTAGAGAAAGGAATAAGAAGAAATTTTTATTAACATGGAAAAATAAAAAGGTATAAAATAGCAGTTTTTAGTAATACTGTGACTTCTGTTATTCAAATATATTTAAAGTATTACAGTGAAAAATATAATATTAACAAGTAACTATATATGGGAGCTTTTCACAAAAATTTTGGGCAATATTATTTTCCAGAGCAGAGATATAGTTTTACATATTTTGTTTTGCCTCCCCAGCCACTGAATTTATGTTTGACCTTACTAAATTACACAGTTCCTGTCCTTTATTCCCCTAGAAAAATGTACCTGTTTCCAGGGTGGGCAGGTGTCAGTAGAATTGAAAATTAAAAGGTACAAAATAATGGCAAAGCACTATTCTTACTTTAATATGCTCAATCCAGAGAAAATGAGTCAAGTAGAGAAGCAATCAAATTATTAAAATCTCAGGAAAGGACATTATAGATATTGCTTTTTCCTATGAGTTTAAACTGACTTGAAATGCAATATTTGGTTGTACAAAAATTATAGCCCATATTTTATGAGTTGTGTGCCTTGGTTCAGGGTGAAAGTAAGGGTTAGAATTTCAGAAGCTTTTGTCTTTTGGAAGAGTTATTATTTTTAAATACTTGGTTAAGAAATCCAAACCCTCATCCAGCTAGATTTTCTTTTTCAAGCTCCAGAAGACAGGAAAAGAACACTACTGGGCAGTGGGAGAGGCAATTTCTTTTAACTCTTTTCCAGATTCCCTGCTGCCTTTGTGCCCAAGTATTAGCCAGCTGTCTCCCGAAATCATGACCCCCACTGGCGTCTCCAGATAACTGATGGCAAAAAAGGCTTCATGGCCAAGCAGAGTCTGCCGAGATACCAAAAATGTACGTGGATTTTTTTTCTCTGCTCGAATAATCAATATCTGATTTGAAGGGGAGTTGGAGGGAAGGAAGAAGAAATTCAGGGAGAAAAAGCTTATAACAAGGAAGATTCTCATTTTGCTTTTTTAAAATTTGTATTTTGACAAAATTAAGATGATTAAAAGCTAAAATAAGTGAGTATTAAATTTCTCAGTGCTTTAAAGAAGTTGTAATTATGGATTATAGTATATTTATGCAAATAATAATTCGTGTCCATTATCTGATGTATTCCACTTATGACTAATTTATTAAATGATGCTATATGTATTCCACTTATAACTAATTTATTAAATCATGCTAAATCAAGAGAAATATTTATGAAA
This sequence comes from Cabassous unicinctus, assembly GCA_029593785.1. Taxonomy (NCBI): domain Eukaryota; kingdom Metazoa; phylum Chordata; class Mammalia; order Cingulata; family Chlamyphoridae; genus Cabassous; species Cabassous unicinctus. The sequence continues at coordinate 51,595 of JAQZBX010002378.1, read as the reverse complement.
AACACTTCATAATAATTAGGAGATTTATCCTGATGCAATACAGCAGCTAAAAATCATGCATATGTGATAGAGTTTATGTGCAGACCACAATGCATATTTAGTAACAGGGTTGCATTGGAAGCAGGGGCACATGATTATGTTTCTTAATATAGAAAGTACAGATAATATCTGTTTAAGTGAAAGGAGAAATGGTGGCATATTTTTAAAGTATTTAAAAAACAACAACTTTGTGCAACACTAAGATATAGTGGAATTTTATTATCACTAGGGCCCTAGTCAAACAAATCATAAGATATGTAAATCTTGAGCTATCCTTCCCACTTATGAGAAGTTTATACTATTACATAGCAGCTGCTTTTTCAGTACATTGAAGGTGGATTCAAGTAGTTTGCCTCACGTTACCATTGGAAATTTTGTCAGGAAATAGATTATAGCTGTTTCATGTCTCCTCTGGTGTAAATTTATTATAGTGCAAATTGTGAAAATGTACAAAACTGGTCTTCAGGGATTTGTCCTATTAATGATACCCATTGTTATCCTTGGGCTGATAAAATGAAATTTGCTACATTATGAATGACCAGCAAGGCCCTAGTAGTTTCACATTTGAAATCAGCCTTTGCACATCTAAACCTTGCTGAGAGCAATCAGCAAAAATTGGTATTTAGTAATGAAGCTGATGGAACCATTTTCTTATCAATGAAAAGCAGAAAATACCTATAAATGCAATTGTTCCTTTCTGCATTAAAAGTGAAATTAAAATACTCTTAACCAATTGTCGACAGTGCTTCCAGCTGAAGCATACATGAAGCAATAAAATTAGAATGCTTGTAAGAAAACACACGATATAAATGTACTTGATTTAAAAGTCAGACTTCACATTTCAAAGTTCCTGGTATTTCAGCTGAACTTCTGCTGTGCATGCACACAGAGGTACACTTTTGAGTCACCAGAGAGTGCTCTGCTAAATGTAAAATCTTTTGTGCTCCATTACGCAGACAGGAGGGCTTAGGGAGCTTTGTTGGAAACCATCACACTTTCTTGCTGTGAAGATGGCTTAGTCAATCTAGTAAACCTTAGAAACATATTTAAAGTTCACCTTTTAACTCACGGAAACATTAAAGAATCAAGAACTGTTCCAAAACTGAATAGCTGGAATAACAATTATAACCTCCTTAAAATATCTTTAGTAAATAATTAGATAGAAGGATAGAATAATAATGATGATAATATTGATGATGATGATTTGATGAAGATGATAGGAACAGTTCTCACGTACTGAGTGCCTTTTCTATATTTTACATGCATTATTAGATCCTCATATAAACTCTAAGGTAGGCACTCTTATTACCCCATTTTACAGAAGAGAAGACTGAAGTTCTAAGTCGTTAGGTAACTTGACATTGCACAGCCCGGCTGGGAGCTCATATCTGCCTTCCTGCAAAGATTTTACCCTTAATCAACCTACCATACGACATAATCAAGAGTGTTTAACTCCCCCCAAAAATATACTATCTGGTACTGTAATATTTTTATTTCAGAAGCTTTCAGAGTTCTTGATAAACTATTTGCCTCTAATTGCCTCCACCCACAGGGAAGTCATGTCGCCACCTCAGAAATGCAGCTCCCTGGAGGAGGGAAGAGGCTTAGAAAAATTCTTGTCCACATAGGAAATTACAACTGCTTAAATTTGCTTTGATGCTTAAAAAGGTAATAACCACAGCTAGAGGTTGGTCCGGTCATTTAAACCAACACTTTATTTTTTACAATGTTTGTTACTGAGACATTTAATGAGCACAGTTGCAGGGGGGCCTCTTTATTTCTGGGAAGCCACAGAACATCTCCAGTTACATGGTGTTCCCTGACAGCAGACTATATTATGCATTCACTTAAGTCCAAGGACACAACTTATTACATCTTTTGACAGTCTATATTTTCCACTAAGAGGTTTCACATTCAGAGAATGGTCATTTCTTCATACATTTGGAAATCAAAGAAGTACAATCCAAATCTATGTGACTATAAAACATCTCTGATTCCATTTTTGTTTAGGTGTTTAATCTTGGCTATAAATTTGAGGCATCATTTGGGAACGCCATTTGATACTTCTTTAGATCTAAGAGAGCAAGCACAAAAGTCATACATTCCAAAAAAGGTGAAAATAACTAGGATTATTAACCTTTAAGGGAGGACTGTTTGTCATCAGTTAATAATGGCCAAATTTAGACATCATTCTGTTTACAACTGGAAGATGAATTAGTTAATCTTTACAATAAACTATATAGTTAGCATTCAACTCTCATCTGAAAAAATTCTATTGAAATTACTTAAAATGTTTTAGAAGATATGCTTCATTTTTAATGTCACCATTTATTTCACGTAGTTCCATTAAACAAACACTGATCAAGTACATCTATTGTGTCAAAATAACAAAGGTAGACTCTATGAGGGATACAAAGATGAACAAGTTTAAGCCCTGCTGTAAGGGAGATGATGTACTAATAAAGGATATGTTGTGTGTGTATAAATAGCTGAGACATGAAAAAATACTTAACTAGCATTTGAAAGAAGTAAAAGGCAGAGTGGGATACAGAGGAAGTATAAAGATGTGGTTGAATTAATTGTTTTTTAAGACTTATTCCAATTCTTGGATTCTTTGGTTCTATGCTGAAGCAAATTCTGATAAGCATGGAATATATAGAATTTTAGAATAAACAAGGAAACATAGTGACCATTGTGATGGTTAAGTTCATTTGTCAACTTGACTGGGTTATGGGGTCCAGTTGTTTGGTCAAGCAAGCACTGGCCTGACTACTGTGAGGATATTTCATGGACATAAATCATCAGCAAGTTGATTGCATCTATGGCTGATTACATCTAAAACCACTGGAGAAGATTGCTCTCAACAATGAGAGAGTCTCATCCAATCATTTGAAGGCTTTAAAAGAAGAAGAGATAATTTCAGCTGTCAGAAGAGAGAATTTCCATAACTACTTCAGCCAGCCAGCTTCTCCTGGGAATTAATTGAAAACTTTCATTGGAATTCCCAGCTTGCAGCCAGAGTTTGGAATTGTCCATCCCCACAGTCACATGAGAAAATTCTTATAAAAATCTCATAATATTTACAGATATCTGACTAATACAACTTTGGTACCGGGAGTGGTTCTTGAAAAATGAAATCTTAAGGATGAGATTTCTGAATTGGTTCTGGGGTTTTGGGAATTGGTTCTCTAATCTGATAGATTTAAAGGAACTAATGACTGTACTTCCAACAATCAAGATGATACCGATAGTCCATGGCATGAGTTGGCAATAGAGATACACAAAATATCACCACTGGATACAACTGCTCAAATGCTTATAAGAGGCAAAACTCTGGGTGAGAGTGTTTTTGACACCTTCACAGAGTTTTGTGGAGTTAGAAATTATAGTGATCATGACAGGTTTTTCCTAAATATGCTGGATGCAGTTATAAAAGAAAGGGATGAGCTCAAGGCATGAAATTCACTACTTAAGAGCCGCATGAAGGACATGAAATTTTCTATGTGTGCCCTGAAAGAAAAGTTTATTTGGTGTAGCCACAAGCTTGAGGTTTTTGAAAACCAGGCCCAGAGTCTCATTGTATGAGTGGTCGAATTACAATATATACTAAATTCCCAACTTTGCAGTGTTTCTCCTGTTACAGTGAGGGCATTGATTGGAAAGGAATGGGATCTTGAAAATTGTAATTGGAACATATGGTTGATAATGATGGCAGTGGGGACATTGAAACCCTAGATTCTGCTGAGTGTTTGCTAGATAAAGCTGTAATGGTCTGCCCTGAGGAACCAGCCAGCTAACCTTCATTTTGCTCTGAGGACACTGCCATCCAACTTCTACCTGAACAGATTAATCCTGCTGTGCCTGATCAATCTGTAACCACTTCCCCTGGGCAAATAGCCCTTACTCCTCTGGCTGGAGAGATTAATCCTGTTTCACCAGATAAAACTGCCCTGAGGAAGTTGTCTTGCAAGATACTTCTAATTCTTCTCTTGACTGATGCCACCACCCTTCTTTTCTTCCAGAAACTGGACTGAAATCCCAACAGGCCCCAAAGGTGAGGTACAAAGTGGACCTATGACTCCAAAAGAACTGCACGATTTTTTCAGTGTATATAGACAGAAATCAGGGGAGTATGTATGGGAATGGATATTAAGGGTGTGGGATAATGGTGGAAGGAATATAATGTTGGATCAGGCTGAATTTATTGAAATGGGCCCACTAAGTTATGATTCTGGATTTAATGTAGCTGGCAGGGTTAGAAAGGGCTCTAACAGTTTTTTCTGGTTTTGGCTGAACCATGTAAGAAGAGGTGGCTGACATTACCTGAGGTCAAAATTCCAGAATTGCTCTGGTATAATGTAGATGAAGAGATCCAAAGGCTTAGAGAGATTGGAATGTTGGAGTGGATTTATCATGTAAGACCTGTTTACCCATCCCAGGAATGTTCAGAGGGCACAACTTCCATCAGGAAGAATAAATTTTGTGAGACTAAATCTGTCATCCTTGTGGTTGTTCTTCTCTGCAGGTCAGATATAACTGTAGGAACTGCTGTCACTAGACTTGGATTCTTAAACAGTATAGGGATGGCTGGATCCTGGGTTGGTAGAATCCAAGTGGCAACACTTAATTGCCAAAGAAAAGGTAGATGTGACTACCATAATGGAGAACAGACTCAAAGCAACAATCAAAATAGCCTGATTATGCAGAGATCTATGGCATTGGTTTGTAGATCACGGGGGTACCTACAAGTAAAATAAGTGGGCAGTCTATTAAATTCTTACTTGATTTGTATAAGCAGAAGAGTTCTAGGTCAAGTGAACAAAAGTCTAACTTGAATTGCCAAAACAGAGAGTCATGATCCCATAATCAATTTCCAGATTTGAGAGTTTACTGACCCAGAGCCCTTTGAATGAAGGGAAGGACGAGTCCCCTAGGTGAAGGATCTTGTTATGCTGCTAAAAATTCCTCCCATCCTTCCCTAAAGAGACCTTTGGCCATTTATAAGGGTAATGACATTTCAGGGATTATTAGACACTGGTTCAGAAGTGACATTAAATCGAGGAAACCCAAAGTGTCACTGTGGTTCACCAGTCAGAGTAGGGGCTTGTGGAGATCAGGTGATCACTGGAGTTTTAATTCAGGTATGTCTTCCATTGGGTCCAATGGGTCCTTGGACCCACTCTGTGGTTATTTTCCCAGTTCTGGAATGCATAATTAGAACAGACATACTCAACAACTGGCAGAATCCTCACATGGGTTCCCCGACTTGTGGAGTGAAACCTATTATGGTAGGAATAGACAAGTGGAAGCCACTAGAGTTGCCCTTATCTAGCAAAATAGTAAATCAAAAGCAATACTGGATTCCTGGAAGGAATGAAAAGATTAGTTTCACCATGAAGGATTTGAAGGATGTAGAGATGTTGATTCCCACCACATCTCCATTCAGCTCTTCTATTTGGCCTGTGCAGAAAACAGATGGCTCTAGGAAGATGACATTGGATTATTGCAAACTTAACCAGGTGGTGACTCCAACTGCAGCTGCTGTTCCAGATATAGTATCATTGCTTGAGCAAATCAACACATCTCCTGGTACCTGGTATACAGCTATTTATCTGGCAAATGCTTTTTTCACAATTGCTGTTAGTAAAGACCACCAGAAACAGTTTGCTTTCAGCTGGCAAAGCCAACAATATACCTTTTCTGCCTTACCTCAAGGATATATCAACTTGCCAGTCCTATGTCATAATTTAGTCCCCAGGGAACTTGATCATCTCTCCCTCCCATAAGCCATCACACTGGTCCATTATATTGGTGATATCATGTTGATTGGACCTAGTGAGCAAGAAGTAGCAACTACTCTAGACTTACTGATAAGTCATGTACATGGCAGAAGGTAGGATATAAATCCAACAAAAATACAGGAGACTTCCACCTCAGTGAAATTTCTAGGTGTCCAGTGCTGTGAGGCACGTCAAGATACACCTTCTCTGGTGAAGAAAAAGCTCTTGCATCTTGCCCTTCCTACAACCAAAAAAGAGACACAATGCCTAGTTGGCCTCTTTGGATTTTGGAGAGAACATATTCTTCCTTTGGGTATGCTACTCTGGCCAATTTACTGAGTGACCCAAAAAGCTGCTTGTTTTGAGAGAGGCTGCAGCAAGAAGAGGCTCTGACAGGTCCAGGCTGCTGTGAAAGTTGTTCATCCATTTGGGCCATTTTATCCAACATATCCAATGGTACTGGAAGTGTCAGTGGCAAATAAAGATGCTCTCTAGAGCCTTTTGCAGGCCCCTATAAGAGAATCACAATGCAGACCCTTAGGATTTTAGAACAAAACCTTGCTATCCTCTGCAGATAACTTCAAAAGAAACAGCTTTTGGCCTGCTACTGGGCCTTAGTAGAGGCCAAATGCTTTAACCATGGGCCCCCAAGGTACTATGAGAACTGAGTTCCCTATCATGAACTTGGTGTTGTCTGACTCACCAAGCCATAATGTTGGGTGTAAACAGCAGCACTCCATCATAAAATGGAAGTGGTATATATGAGATAGGGCTTGAGTAGGTCCTGAAGGCACAAGTAAGTTACATGAAGAAATGACACAAATGGCCATGGTGCCCTCTCCCATCACATAATCTTATCTTTTCCAGTCTACAGCTATGGCATATTGGGGAGCTCCTTATGATCATTTGGTTGAGGGAGAGAAAACTCAGGCCTGGTTTACAGATGTTTCTGAATGATGTATAGGCACCAACCAAAAGTGGAAATCTGCAGCACTACAGCTCTTTTCTGGGACATCCCTGAAGGACAGTGGTGAAGGGAAATCATCCCTGTTGGCAGAACTTCAAGTGGTGCACCTGGTTGTTCATTTTGCTTGGAAGAAACAATGGCCAAAGGTGCATTTGTATACTGATTCATGGGCTGTCAGCAATGGTTTGATTGGATGGTCAAGGAAATTCAAAGGAACGTGATTGGAAAACTGTTGACAAAGATGTCTGGGGAAGAAGTATGTGGAGAGACCTTTCTGAGTGGGCAAAAACCATGAAGATGTTTATGTCCCATGTGAATGTTCACCAGATTAACTTCAGCAGAGGAAGATTTTAATAATCAAGTGCATAAGATGACCTGTTCTGTGGATACCAGTTGGCCTCTTTCCCTAGCCACTCCTGTCATTGCCCAATGGGCTCATGAGCAAAGTAGCCATGCTGGTAGGAACGGAGGTTATGCATGAGCTCAACAACATGGACTTCCACTAATCAAGGCTGACCTGGTTACAGCCACTGCTGAGTGCCCAATTGGCTGGCAGCCCTTTAATTATGGAAAGGGCAACATTTGTTCTAACTGGAATAGAGGTGCACAGTGCTTCTGTCAAAACTACTATCCATGGGCTTACAGAATGCCTTATCCACCATGATGATATTCCACACAAAATTTCTTCTGATCAAGGAACTCACTTCATAATAAATGAAGTGTGAGAATAGGCACATGTTCATGGAATTCACTTGTCTTACCATGTTCCCCATCATCCTGAAGCAGCTAGATTGATAAAATGGTGGCATGAATTTTTGAAGACTCCCCAGTATACACAACAATGATTCCATTTTACTGTAACTTAAGACTACCACTTGGCAACTTTGGGTTCTTTATGCCTGAATCAACAGGCACAGAGGAGAATTACTATACTGGCTGGGGTGATTGATCCTGAATATCAGGAGGAAATACGACTGCAACTACACAACAACTACACAACAGAGGTAAAGAAGAGTTTCCCTGAAACATTAGGAATGAAGGACTGGGTCTCCTCCACAGGCAAAGAACCATGGCCAGCTGAAATGCCTGCTGAGGGTAAAGAGAATATGGAATGGATAGTGGAATAAGTTAGTAATATGCTATGACCATGTGACCAGTTACAGAAATGAGGACTCTAATGGTTATGAATATTTCTGTTTGTTTTGTTATAAGTATGTTTATATATGTACATAAAGCAAATATCTTTGTTTTCTTCCCTATCTTATCCCTTTATCATATGACATGAGTTGTATTAGCTTCATGTCGTATTATTTATGTTACAGGATATGATGTTTAAGAGTGAATATTACCCAAGGACTTGCACCCTGTCCTGGGGAGAGTTAGAGTGTTTCTGGTTGTATGCAGGGCTGTTAAGTATTGTTAGGTGAAAATATGAATATGGTTTAAGGAGATGTGTATGCCTGCCAAGTTGATAAACGGTGGGCTGTGATGGTTAAATTCATATGTCAACTTGACCAGGTCATGGTGTTCAGTTGTTTGGTCAAGCAAGCTCTGACTTGACTGTTTCTGTGAGGACATTTTGAGGACTTAAATTATCAGTAAGTTGATTACATCTATGGCTGATTATATCTAAAATCACAAGAAAAGTCTTATACAATCAGTTGAAGGCTTTAAAAGGAGAAGTGATTCCTGGAGAATTCAGCAAAAACCTTCATTGGAATTCCCAGCTTGTGGCCTGCCCTACAGAGTTTGGACTTGCCCATCCCCACATCCGTGTGATATAATTCTTAAAAATATCTCATAATGTTTACAGATATTGCCTGTTGGTTCTGTTTCCCTAGAGAACCCTGACTAATATGGCTATTTTCTAGGCCAACTCTCTCATTCTATATAGGAAGAAGCCAAATGCAAAATGTTAATGTGACTCTTCAAGATTAGCTAGGAACAGTTCATTCAACAACAGTCATATACAAGCAACAACTCTGTACTAGGCATGGGGCTAGTCATAGACTCTTGAAGATGCATGGTACTAGGCTCTGGGGATACATGGAGACATATGATATCACTCAAGCCTGCAAGGAGGTCAGTCTGAAGGGAATGACAAGGTTAAATTAAGCAGCCCAGTCTCCAGACTTTCAGTTCCATTCTTTCTCCACCTTTGGCATTTGTGCTGAGTAGGATTCAGTCTCTCAAGCTGTGAGGAAAGGATATCCCAGCCAGAGTTAGGGGCAGCATGGAAGAAGATACCATGATATTGAGGGGAAAAAATCACATTTTTTCAACCTACTTTTGTCTCATTTTTCCTATCACCAAAATGGTATCATCATTAAAAACCTCCTAATCTTCTGACTTGTAAATTAAATGATGTTAAATATGGGACATTGCCTAATCTAGATCCTCATATAGTGGATGCTGAATAAAATAGTTCCTAAAAAGAAAAGAACTGAGGAAGAGTCACTATGGAATAGAATCTGTTAAATTTAGTGTGAAGCAAGTTGTGTAGAGGTGCTAGAGAAATTACCATGAGAAAATGCCTAGCAAATGGCTAGAAACGTGAAAAGGAAGCTCTAAAGACTGGCTGGGTTAGGGCAGTAGATTTGGGAGTCACTTGCAAAGAGGAAAAATTACAGCCTGGAAATGGATGAAACTGTTCAGAGATGAAATATAAAAAAGACAGAGAAGAGAGGGGAAGAGGAGAGGGAGGAAGTTGATGTGGAGAAGGCTAGGAAGGGAGAGTTCCATGAGGGAATGGATTTCAACTATGAGAAATGAGTACTTTTAACACACAGGCAATCATTAGTAATCTTAAAGCAAGCTGTTTCAGTGCAGTTACAAAGGCAGAGGCTAAAGGCCAATGTATTTAGTTATGAGAGGATCATTGGCATATGAACACAGTAGGTTAATCAGCTTTTGTCAATCCTGTGCTCAAATATGCCAATATCTTTCCATTTCACTCAGAATAGAAAACAATTTCCTTAAAGATATCCTATAAGGAATATCTTACAAGGCTCTACGCTTAAAAAATTTTTTTTGTTGTTAGAGAAGTTGCAGGTTTACAGACCAATCATGCATAAAATACAGGATTCCTATACCCAACCCCACATAATTTATACTAGTTATATTTTTCCATATACCACCCTATTATTAACACCTTGTATTAGTATTGTATAATTCATGAAAGAACATACTTATACTTGTGCTATTAACTGTAGTCCTTCATCTACAATAGGGGTCACTGTGTTATACAGTCTTATATTTTATCTTTCAATTTTTATTCTAGTAATGTATATGAGCTGAATTTTCCCCTTTTAACCACATTCACCTATATATTTCAGTGCTGTTAATTACACTCACAATAATGTGTTAACATCACCACCATCCATTTCCAAACCTTTACAATCAACTGAAATAGAAATCTGTACAAATTAAGCGTCAACTCCCCATTTTCTAACCCCAAATGATCCCCTGGTAACTTATACTCTAGAATCTAACTCTATGTTTTTTGGCATTTTATCACTTGCTGATATTATCCCCTACTACTCTCCCTCACATTCCCTCTCCTCTGGCCAGACCAGTGCCCTGTTTTTTCTTGAATAACCAAGTCTTCTCCTGCCTTGGGACCTTTGCACTTGCTGTTTTCTTTGTCCAGATATCTACGAGGTTTACTCCATCACTTGCTTCGCAGTGAGGCCTTCCCTCATTGTCCTGTTTAAAATTGTAACCTCCCCTCCCACTTCCTATTCCTTTCCCTACTTTGTTTTTCTTCTTAGCTCTCACTAATTTTCAAACACAGTAAGCACTCAACATTAACTGTAGCATACATAAATGAAGTATTGACTAGCTTGGGGCTTGAGGCATGGGTTCTTGGGACAAAGGGATTAAAGAGTTGGAATAGTAGCTAGAGTTTTATCAGGGTCCAGACCAGAGAAAGTCTTGGCTTGCTAAAACTAGGGTAGGTTTAACCATATCTGTAGGCCTAAGAACATAAGGTAGGGCCTAGATAAAAGAAAGAGAATTAAGAGAAATGAAATTATTGAGGATCAAAGTCCTGAAAGAATTGAAGGAGACAGGTTCAGAGACATAAGTAGAGGAGTTAGTTTCCTCTCTAGGGGAACAACTCATCCTCTAAGACAAGATTAAAGGTGGAGGAAATATAAGTGAAAACAAAGAGAGACTTTAAAGTGTGAGAAGAGTGATGCTAAAGAAGCTCATCTTCTCCAAAGTAATTTACTAAGAATGAAGGTTGTAAGGGCAGACACTGAGTACTTCTGGAGGATAATAGTTTGGAATATCTGTTCAATAGAGTACAAAAGAGAACTACTAGAGATAAGTAGAATGGTCTTTTTGGGCAGTGAGATTTTGGCAGCAAGTATATAATATATACCTCTAGAGAAGTCAATCAGCAAGATTACATATACTCCCAGTATCCTGAAGAAAGACATAGAAAGAACACTGTGAGTGTTACCCAGTTGCAGGAACAAAGAAGACCAAAATTGCAGAAATCAACTGAGGTAGCTATGAAGTTGAAAAAGTAAGTATATCTTTGGAATCACTTAATATTGAATTCTACACAAAGTCTTGTAGCACATGGTAAGCACCTGATAAATCTTAGCTTTTGTGTTATTGTGACTAATATTTAAAGAACCATACAGATTCAGTGATAAAGAGAAATGTACCAATAGTATGACAAAGTTCACCATTGAAGTGGCATAACCCTAATATGCCTTCAATTTCCATATATCTCAATTGTATCATCTGTAAAATAGGGATGATAGCAGTACCTAACAATAGGGTTATTGTGATGATTAAATACAGTTTATTCTAATCCTAAGAAGAAAAAGATTTGAATACTGATTAAATAAAGAATTTTAAAAATTTAAGCTAAAGTTCTGAAAACAGTGCTTAGATCAGAGTAAGCACTATAAAAATACT
>JAQZBX010002378.1:0-39777 GCA_029593785.1 Cabassous unicinctus | reverse complement strand
GAGAAGGTGGAGTGGGATGCCAGAACAATTTGACATGGCTGAAGACAAGACTGTGGATGGTATGTGTGAGTGTGTGTATATATGAGTGTGTATGCATCTATGTTTTTGAAGTGGAGATATTTATATCTGCTTTGCATACCATAATAATATCCTAATAATCTTTCTGTGCTTTGATTCTTCCTTCTATCACTGATTCTTCAATTTTATCTCTTTGTGGCATATAATATGTACTCAATGAATATTTAATAAACAAACTCTATTGCTTGATTTCTTTCTAAAAGCAAGACTTGTATATTCATCACCTCCTGTCTGTGTCTTCTGTGGCTATTTCTTATGTATAGAGAATAAGGTTTGAACTCCTAGTCTTAGAATTCAAGTCTCTCCACATTCTGCCCCAAAATTCTCTTGCAAACGTTTACTCCAACCAAACAGGTAAATTCTCCCTCATACTTTGCCTGCCACCCCATGGCATGTCCTGTCTCTAAGCCTTTGATTTCCTCAATGTCTGTGTTTAGAGTGCTTTTGCCCAGTTTAATGATCATCATTCCGTCCATAAATGCCCTACTCAGTCCCTCCCTAAGTACTTCTCTGTCTGCCCCAACTTACAGAGATAATTTTCCCTCTGAATATTTGTAGAATTAATAATCTGCAACCTAATTTACATATACTGGGTGCCCAAATGTGTATTGCTGCTGAAATTATAAAGGTACAAAGATTGATCATTCGAAGTGGATGCCAAATGGATACAACTGGGTTATTTGGGAGTAGATATTAGAGTTTTGATTGGGATTGCCTGGAATTTGTACATAACTGTGGGTAGAATCGACATCTTAATGATATTTTTCTTTGTCTTGTAATCTTTTTGCATACTTAACATCTTAATATTTTCAATTATTAATTCTGGGATTTACTCCCTGAGCTGTCTGTTCCTTAAGTTTGTATCCAGATAATGATATGCCAGAGAGTTCCTTGAGTGTCAGGAGCTAAAAAGAACAAACAAACCAATGCAAAAAAATACTTTTCACAGTCTGCCTATTGGCTTTGCAATGGCTGGTGATTTCCTTCAGATTCTAGACCTCCTATCAAGGAGACAGCCAGAGGTGAATGTGAAGTGAAGGGTCCTCTCTGTCTTTCTGAGCCTTTGCTTTGATCTGGGCTTGTGCTTGCTCAGTGCCTTAGGAATTCCACCTCTACAGAAATTTGAATGCCCCTGTACTCCTTATGAAATAGACTTTCTCCCCTTGTGAGTGCTCTATTGTATAATATAAAGCAGGGAAACCTTTGTCCCAGGAGTCTTTGACTTAATTGTTTCTTATACTTCTTTAACTGTTTACAAGCTGCTTCTGCCTGCAAGGCAAGTTCAGTGAGGGTGGGCCCAAGATGAATTTCCTGGTTCTATCTTTCAGGCTGCCACCCAATAGATTGGCAATGACATAAAACCACCCCAGTGTGCATTGGGGTTACTCTGTTCCCTCTGGGGAACAGATGGACCCACAATGGGAAAGTAGGCTGGCTCCACACTGCACCAGGGAGGGAGTGGGGAAGGACCAATAAGGGAGCCAGGAGCTTCTCTGCCATTTTTAAAATTGCATTTTCTTGAGTCATTACTCACCCAGTTCTGCAACTCTTTAGCTATTTTCTGGAGTTTTGAGGAAGATGATACTGCTATTTTTTTCTAGTTGTTCAAAGATTATGTGGGGTAACCACAACCTGCAGCATCTTATACTGCCATCTTCATTGACCAAAATATTCCATAGTAATTTGAAAGAAAAGCAAGGTTAAGCTGTAAAATGTTCATGTATGATAAAATTAGACTAGCTTTTTTACTAAAATTTTCTGATCAAGATTCTGGATAAGTTCAGCGTTTTCAACTTTTTTTTCTTCTAATTTTTCAGAAGACCCACGCCTATTGTTAATAGTTTGGTACTTGTGGTATGGAGAAGTTAAGCGAGTGAGCAGTAGCATTGCACAATGTGCTATCATGAACCAGCACTTACATGCACATACTTGGGAAGTCAAGCTTATTATCACTATTATCAACTAATATTTGGGAGAAGACAGTCTAGTTTTAGTGTTTCATTGGAACAATATCAGACACTGAAAAGCCTTCCATGTCAGGTGAAGTGCCTGAATGCAGTAGGAGGAATCAGGCACATAATATATATACCATGTGAGGGATGCAGATTTCTGTCAGTAACGCCTGCAAATCAAACATTGTCCAGAGCTGCCCTTTAGAAGCTGCTGTTACTTAGTTTCTGACAATTTTTGCGACTTATGAATATAGACCCAGTATAACCATATTGTCCAAGAGTTCAGGAGAAGCTGGAAACCCCAACGTTTTAAGGTAAAATTTATAGATTTCAAATATTGACTCAAATTCTTCCAAAATATTCTGGATCAAACAGAACACATCTGTGGTCCAAATATGGCTTGTTAATGACCATCTTGTAATTTTTCCTTTGCATTCTTATGATGACCTTGCTCAGTATCACTTCAATTAAATAGCCATATAAAATATTGCTCTTTAGGACATAAAAAATTTTATCAGTACACTTTTTATAATACATTCCCATGTGGCCAAAAAATGCTTATCTAAAAATAACAGGAAAGGCTTTTAAATGATATGTGAAAACCAAGAGATAAGGAGCATGAGTTTTTAAGGGGAAATTAAGATCATGCTATATTCTTGTCCTTATTTTATGTAGTGCATGCACTCTGAGCTGAATATATTCCTAAAGCAATAATCCAGATGTCATCTCTGGCCCTTTTTTTTATCAGCAGAAATTTTAAAAGGTACTGTATTTTTAGAACTCTTTCATTTAGGCTTCTATTGCTACCATTAAGCTATTGGTTTCTGACTTTGCCAGGCAGACACTATCAAATAGTCTTTGAGTAGCAACACCTTGTTAAAATATAAAGTAGAAACTTCTGACCCTTTGGGAAACAGGTAATACATTAAAGAGGCTTTTGCAATGTGTATTGCTCAGCAAAAGCCACAAAATATTGCCCCACCTCCACCTACATCCAGCATTTTCAGTAACAAATTTCAAGGAGAATTAAGTTTATATTCTTTTCATTTAAGAATGACTTTTGAGCTATTGTGTGTGCCCATGCAACCTCACAGGACCTTTACCTAATGCCTGAATGTCGTGTTTTTCTTCAGCAGTCAATATAACTCAAAAGTTGGAAAGGGTAAAATGTGCTCTCAACTTAGAAGTTAGCTGGAGTAAGTTCTGAATGCTTCACACAGTAAATGTTTTCTTGTTCCTATTTTTAAAAAAAAGAGAGAGAGTACACAGCAGAAGCTTCAGTTCCTGCAGTGAAGCAGGTTTACAATAGCTATTACCTTGAAAGGAGAAGGAAAAGAAAATAAAAAGGGAAGGGAGCACAACAAACAAACAAAAAAATGTTTAACTGCAATAAATATGAAAGGGTAAAGAGAAAGGAGATGACAAAAGGAGAGTAGTTTCCTCACCCTCTTTTCCTATCTTCCTTTGTTCCTTTTTTATTGTTGTACATTTAGGACATTGCATTTTCTCTTCACAACAGAACCCAAGTACTTAGATCAAAGCATGCTATGCCCTCATGTACCACACTCTTTAGGCAGCACTAAGCTGAGTAAAATTTTTACTGTGGTAGGCTTTCCCCATCATATTTTTAGCCAGTGAATTCTTGACATCTTTAGAATTAACACACAAAGTGAACAATTTTAATGTCAGCTGAACAAAAGCAGATTTTGAGAATCACAGAAAAACACTTCTCTGCCACACACTCTTTCCTCTACAGTTCTATGCACACATATTGGGGTTTGTTGTGAGTGGCTCCTGTTTTATTTATTATGATTCCCCAAAGCCCACCTCCATCTACCCCAAACCACATCTTTCAGCACTCAAATGGCATTCTCAGAGTCCTATTCTGCAGCCCTTCCAGTTACTCTTTCCTCTAGCTTTTCACGAACAAGGATCTGTCTTTCTGCTGCATAAAGGAAGAATGGTTAAGGAAAAATTACTCATCTAAATTCAGAATGGTTTAAAATAATAAGAATTTGAAATAGACAGCTATCAGGGTAATTTTAAACTAAGGAGTTTAAAATTTTAAACAAACCATTCTCAAAATGTTCTTGAAACGGGTTAATTTTTACTTTCTAAAAATTCATATTGCTATTTTGTAATATACAAAGGACTTAAGACTGCTAATTCTACCAACTTGTTTGTGTAATTTTCAACATGTATGAATTAGATACCCTTTAAAAAGTGGAGAAGGTAAATTTAGCTTTTTTCAGAATAGTTAGCTGAACTTTACTAGACATAAAGAAGTTTTTTTCCTACCTTATTTAAAGAAAAGTGGAAAAGAATTCACATGTGATTGTGAAATGCCAGATGAATCCTGCTGAATGCCAGTTGCAAGATGTAACTTTCCGGCTGCGATAGCTCTCTTTTTCAGTCGTCTATAGAGTTCAAACAACTGATTCAGTATGTTGGAATCACAATTCCTTATGATTGGAGGGAGTAGTCATAGATAAGACATTTACTGCCAAGAGAAGGTGCAACATGGATATTTCTTGTTCACCAGTTGACAGGGAAGGCAAATTCTGAGTCAAAGAAGTGCTAAGAAAACTACTGTCTGAGGAAGCGGGTGTGGCTCAATGGATGGAGCTCCCATTTACCATATGGGAGGCCCCGGGTTCGCTTCCCGGGGCCTCCTTGTGAGGGCAGGCCGGCCGGCCCACGCGGCGCAGTAGGCTGATGCAGCAGGACCTCACAGCAAGGGGGAGATAAGCAGACACGGAAGAAACACACAGCGAATGGACACAGTAAAACACAAGCAGCAAGGGGGGGATAAATAAGTAAATAAATAAATCTTTAAAACAAACAAAAAAACTACTGTCTGAGACAGAAAATATGTGATGTCCTGTAGCTGGTAGCTGTGGGCAAAAATTGATGGTATTTTGATTCCAAACTGCACTGAACACCTGGAACCTTACGTTAGCAATGAGAAAGAACAGATGCCAAAATAGGAAATGGTGTGACTTCAAGGAACTTTATAATCATGTATGAGAATAAAAGCAGGATTATATAAACTAGCTCATGGTGTTAGAGACTACTCATAAAATCAAATGTATAAATAAATGATAGTTGTTAAAAAACAGAAAAGCAGTATACATGAACAGAATTCTATGCTTGACTGTAGAATTTTAATTCTGATGTGTTTATTTTTATGAAAAAATATATATTTAATTTCTTAATTAAGGATGAATTGGAGAATATGAGCTAAACATCCAATAAACCATACCTACAATATGATGATACAGTGCTCTCTAATATTTAGAGTCAAAATTTCTGAGTTTTGTGCCAGGCTATTCCTCTTACTAGTTACCTGGGGAGTTATGTGTAGTTGAGCCTAAAGAGATAGGTCAAAACCAGCAGGCTTATGAGTTATAGTTCTTGCTACTTCTGATGGGTAGGAGTATTGGCAGGGTGCTTCCAGAACTGGGCTTCTTCTCTAGGGAAATATTCCAGGGAATAACTGGTCATTGAGAAGCACATAAGTTAATTGTCCAAACCTAAGTTGCAGGTATTCTGCAGGGGCACAGTGAGCTAGTGTGAGGTTGAAAGATTAAAGAAAGCAAAAGAGCAGAGAAGGAGGGAGAGTAAGGTGGGAGTTAAGCTGACAAAGCAGGTACATTAGCAGTGTTTCTAGTCATAAGTCATATAATATCATTCTTGACTCTCAAATATTCACTGAAGGATCTTAGAGAAGTGACCTATATAATCAGGCTAGGGAAAGTTTCTTTAGAAATGCTTGTCTTAAAACCTAAGGAAATCCATGTAAGTATTCTAAATCTGGGAGTTTGGCAAACTTTTTCTATAAGGGGCCAGATGGTAAATATTTTAGGTGTTGTGATCCGCACTGCCTCTGTGGCAACTACTCAACCCTGCCATTGTAGTTCTAAAGCAGCCAGAGGCCAATATGTAAATGAATGAGTGTGGCCAAGTCCCAAGAAATTTTCTTGTATGGACACTGAAATTTGAATTTCCTATAATTTTCACATGATGTAAAATATTATTTTTCATTTAATTTTTTAACCATTTAAGAATGGACACCCAATCTTAGCTTGTGGGCTGTATAAATGAGGCAATAGGCTAGATGTAGTTTGTGAGCCAACCTGTTCTAAAGCCATAAGTCAGTCAAGATAGGCTCATTACAAATATGATGATAATAATGAAATGACTGTAATAATTTCTAAAATGAATTATAATTTTCTAAGGGCTTTCAAGTGCTTCATTTCATCTTCACAATAATCCTATGTCATAAGTAGGTGTGGTAGATTGATTGCATAATGGCCTCAATTCTTCAACTCTCCCCTGTATCCATATTTTTTGCCATGACTTTGCAGATTCTTAGCGCAAGAGTTTGGAGTATCATTCCCTGCACCTTATTCTGAGTTCAGCCATGTGATTTGCTTTGGCCAGTGATACATTAGCAGCTGGCACAAAGACTTGGAAAACATGTCAATGTTTCCACTTAGTGCTACCTCAGCATTTCCATGAGACCATGCTGGAGGTACCTGCTGGGGAGTGAAAGCATATAAGGTAGGGTTGAGGCAAACATAGTCCCACCCAAGGCTATCCAAATTGGATAACAGCAGGGCAACCGCAGAAATGTGAGAAAGCCCAGCCAAGATCAGCAGCACCACCTTGGCAACCATAGCTGACGTCTGACACATGAGTAAGCTCAGTCAAGATTGGCTGACTCCTGCTTATATGTGAGTTAAATAAGTGTTTTCTGTATGCCATTTAAATGCGGTGGCTGTCTACTATGTGGCCTTATTGTGGAAATAGGTAACTGATATAGCAGAGTAAGTATTTTTGCCTGTTTTTACAAAGGATCAAAGTTAGGTTCTGAAAGAATTTGTGACCTTTCCAGAGTCATACAATTAGTAATTGGAATAGCTAGAACCAGAACTCAAGTTGTCTAATTACAAATAAAAATTCAAAGAAACTCCAAAACTAAGAAGATGTAAAAGGCAAACTTAGTATTTAGTAGAGTGTACAATGCAATTGGAGACAATTTAAAGATAACTAAGATTATTTTGGGGGTTTAAAAGTATTTTCAAAGCAAAATATATAAACTTCATTTACCTATACACACTCAAGTATAGAAGATAACTGTCTAATTCAATTATTCCCCCTAAAGAGTCAATGAAAATGTGTTAGGAGTCTCAGAAATGAGGTGGGTGGCATCTTAAATATTGTGAAATCAGATCTTACTCAAGCTTTTCAGTCTTTCCAAAATGTTCTATTTAAACTGCAGAAATATAAATTTTATAATCAAATCTGCTACTCTTCTATGCCCCAAAGTGATGTATTAGGACGTGTTATCTCAAATATTATTTTCGGTAAATGCTTTTGGCAAATTGCATTGTGTAAGGAATCAAGGTATCAAAATAGCATTGAGAAAGGTCTACACATCTGCCTTTTTGACTGAACTCTGCCTCTCACAAAAGGATTTTCAATAGCTTTTTAAGTGGGCTAGGTTAAGGAAAGTTAGCTGAAACATTTCAGATTACTTTTACATGAAAATATATTGAGTGCTAATTTGAACTCATTTGAGCTTGAAGTTGGATATAGTTTTATAACTCCATGTGAGATCACATGGGTAATTTAGAATGTGACAAGAATCTATAGTTTATGAGGTCATTAGGATTACAAGGACACTACACAAGAAATGTCCCCCTTTTGGGATAACAATAGCTTACTCTGAAGGATAAACATCATCCTTATCGAAGAACTATAATTTTTGAAGAACTGGCACGTGTCAGGCATAATGTTAGTCATCAAAGAGATGGATCTGTTAAAGGATCTGTGTAAAGAATGTCTGTGTGTATTTGTTAAAGGAATACACACACACACTCGTACAAACACACACAGACATTGAGGAAATGATGGCATGTCCTCAAATGAAAAGATTTATATTGTAATGTCAGATCTCTCCAAATTAATCTACACGTTTTACATAATTCCAATAAAAATCCTGAAAATACTTATTTTTAACTGATAAAATAACATAAACCTTATATAGTATAATAGACTGAGAATAGATGAGAAAAATTTGTAAAGGAGCAGAAATACACAGCAAATTTCCCTATAAGATGTATTATATTAAAGTGAACATTATTAAAATAAGGTCATACTGCCTCAGGAAAAGATAGTTATGGAAACAGAATGAAAGTCCCAAAACAGATGCAAGCACTTTTTATACTTAGTATTTCAGAGAGATTGTACTTCAATTTAGTGATGGGATAAATATTGCCTTTGGGGAAAAAATTAAAGTTAGGTCCACATTTTACCATACAGCAAAAATAGATTTCATTTGAATTATAAATTTCAATGTAAAAATGAAGTTATATTAATGTGATCAAACATTTATTACTATAATACTGAGTCACTGAAAATGGTTCAATTCACTAATATGTAATGATGTGGAAAGATGTTCTCTGATTTCAGCCATAGCAAATGTTATTTTCTTTTATTTGTATTTCTGCTTTCTTAAAAATTTCCCTTAACAAATATTTAGTACTTTTGATATTATGGATAAAACTATAACAAAAGTTACTTAAATCGTGTTTTGCTAAAGACTTGGAAAGAGAAAGTGTTGCTTTAAAGGAGTTAAATCTAAAAGAAAAATAAATGGCAGCTGTTGCAGGGAGGAGTTAAATAACTGCATGGGAACCTCTAACCATTAGATAGAGGTAGAAAGTTAAATACTTTAAGGTTTCCCTCTTAAGAAAGATACAACTTCAAGGCTCGGCTCTCCTTTCCTTCATCTAAGTCAAGTTCCATACAAATATTATCTCAGTTACTCACTACGGCAATCCGTTAAGATGGCCCTATATTTATCCACATTTGGCAGCTGGGGATCCAAGTAATGGAGAGGTTTAACCAATTTGCACACAGATAATGATTGCTGAAGCTAATAAGTGGACCCGAGTAATTTGATTAGATACTGTCAGTAATTGCTTTGCTATACACCATATGATAAGGTCCATCTTTCTTACCACCACCTCCTCACTCACTCCTCTTCAGCCTCACTAGCACCGCTTTCTTACTTAAAGGCCTCATTTGAGGAAACTTATTCTTTCTCCTAGGAAAACTCTCTCACTGAATTCAGATATATGATCTGTCATCCTCTCAAGAGTCCTTTCTGACCACAGTGTCTGAAATAGCACCCCCAATAGACTCTTACTCTGCTTAATTTTCCCTCATAGCTCTTCTCACCGCCTAACTTTAAATCATTTACTCAGGTGTTCCCTGCCAGTTTCCTCCGTTAGAATGCAAGCTCCTGTAATACATTAGCTGTTTTATTCACAGCATTCCCAGCACCCGCCACTCAAGAAATAGTTTTGAATGAACAGATAAAAGAGATATTAGCTGCTTATGGAAAATGAATCCAGTATTATATAAAAAGGACAACGATTATAAAGGTGATCCCTGAAAATGAAATCCCTTAGCTGACATCTAGAAGAAGCTCCAGAAACTCTGGACACTGATATTTTAATTTAAAATGCCATGCCACTTTTAACTAAATTTACAGTGTGCCTAAGAAGCATTGTGACTTTTTAAATGAAACATACTTGGGTGTACACTTCCAAGTAGGGCTTTCACCTTAAAATAAACCCCTTTGTTAGGCAGTGAACTGGCTCAAATGACTCGGTCATTGTCCACATATGCTTCATGAAATAACTCTTTGTAAGTATCTTCAGAGCTTGTGAAACTTTTAGTTTAATATATTTAGTAACGGTCATTTTTATCTATTGAGAGTGGATTTGGTCTTAGAAATAGCCAAAAGTCATTTCCACTATGAAGAACATGGTATGAACAAAGTGATTATGAATTTTTCATCAAATAATTATGTGACTAGAAAATAATGAAACTTTCCTTTTCACTGATTACTCATAAAGTTGTTTTGAAAAAACTTTTGAAATTCGACCGCTGGAATTATTTTGAGTGTCACAGTGTAATAGGAGCCATGGTATTGACTCCCAAAGTAATTTATTTTTATTTTTATTTTTTTTTAGGAAGTACCAGGGATTAAACCCTGGACCTTGTACATGGGAAACAGGTGCTCAACCAATGAGCTACATCTGCTCCCTCCCAAAGTAATTTTGAATGGAACAACACTTATTCTGATGTTTAAGTTATGTTTCCTTTATTAAAAAAATATCAATCTATTTTTATTGTTAATATACAGAGTTGAGAACAAAACATGTATCTTTTATATCCATGTATCCGTTAATTTCAAATGTGTCTCTCACTCTATACGTGCATACCTTTTCAGTTGCTCTCTATAAAACAATATTAACCAGATAGGTAGATAAACTTCATTTTGCCCATTGGCTATGCTTCTGACATGTTGTATAGCAACCTAATTTAATAGTCAGAGAGTTAAAAAAATTTTAATGTAGAAGCAAATTTGTAATCAAGATCTCCCTCCTGTTTTCCAATTCAGTGATAATTTCACTCTCTGTGTAATAAGGGAAGTCAGGAGATACCAGTTCTTTTCCCAAATTGGTTATATGCAAGCTGTAGATCTCAGACATGATGGCTAACTGTTCCAGGCCTCAGTTCCTAATTGTGTAAGTGTGAATGCAGGACTATTCACTACAATCCTTCCAGTCCTGGCATGCTTTTTTTTTTTTCCAGCACAAACATGGTACGTTGGTATTTCAAAGAAGCTTATTAGAAAATATCTCAGAATATTTATCCTTAATTCATTCTTTTCAGGAAAATGTAGTAAGTCAGCATAAAACATAGTAGGTTAGTATTGCTTATTCTCAATACATAAATGTTGAATGTGAACGCTACAGTGATTTTTTGTTTGTCTTTAATGAGTGAGATTTTATAAATCTGAATCTGCATTCTAAAAAGTTGAAACATCAAACTGATAAATAGCAAAGGGTATTATGAGGGGATATGTTCTGAAGTGAACTGACTTGTGCTCTTCTTTTTCTAATATACACAAAATATCTCTAATTTCTTGGGAATAAAGGGTTTCATTATGTTTTTAGCAAGAACCATGTTATGATATTAGAAAAGAACACCCTGACTACGCAAATACCAGTTTTAAACAGATGGAGCGAAAACCCTAATTTTTGCAACCTTGTTTTTAAATAGGAATATGTGGGCTAGATATGAATCCAAAAACATGACTTCAACCCACTTACTATTCCAAATTGTTTGTTATTTCAATCAACATTCTCAGGTTCAGGATAATACAAACAAACAAACAGGAAACTCCTAAGACAAAAAAGTGTCTGAATTTGCTATCTTGACTTACCACACCCCTCCCCCTGTGGTAATCTCTATTTGAGTGGTTCATTCCAAGTCTATTTATAACATAGCCTTCATTGGTGGTATGCTTAATCATGTTTAAAATACTAGGAGCTGTTAGCAATGGCCAAGGGAAAAAAAGGCCCAAATCCTGTCCATCCTAGTTTCTGTTACTTTATAATTACTGAGAGAATGATCTCAAATATATGGCATTCACTGCTACCTTGAGACATGTTTTATCAGGGAAAATGCTATGAAGCCCAGAAATAAAATATTTTCACTTGCACATTTCTCAATGGATCAGGCTGGTTTTTGTATCTCTAAAAAAACGTTTGTTGAAATGCTGGCCTTCATATAGTCCCAGAAAGAAAGATGTGGTAAAGATTTCCTTTTACTGTCAAGTACAGGAGATCAGCTAAAATCACATTTTCTACAATCCTCCTTCCTTACTCCTCTCTAGTTAAAAGCTTGTGAAAGTTTGATTGAAAACAAAGGGAGAGGGGAAAATGGCTAAACCATGGTATGGACAAAGCTAAGACAAGTCTTTTGGAGGTATCTGAGACTTAATACACATGGGCAGTGGGTGCTCATAGGAGTTTAAGAACAAGTGCTATTAAAAATGTGTGGGTACATATACATACATGTTTACTATGATTTTTGTTGATATAAAGCTTGTGTGGTACAAAATTTATTAATAATAAAATACACAACACTCTATTGTCATTCCATATTGCCAGTTGACACTTACAGAATGATTGACTTGACTTTTCCTGAATCCTGGTATCCTTAGCCAAAATGTGATGATGAATGAGTGTAGTCTGATCTGAATGTCAGTTGAAATTTTCATTTACATTAAGGAGTAAGATGAAAATGAAGCCACGATGATGCGAGTCAAAACTTCACTTGTTTGTCATTTCAGCAACTCCTTTGTTGATTTGAATAATAACTCGGGAATACTGGTAGAACACATCCTCAAGTTTTTGTGCTAATCACAATGTAATAGCTACAGACATGAGACACTTTTAGACATAATCTGCATTATTAACATTTTCTCCATCATTTTCTCAAATCTAGATAATCAACAAAATAATTAATCAAGTCCTGATTTATAAAGTTTGCTGATTTCCAAAAAGTAAATACTCACAGCATGACCTGTTTCAAGCTACCAGGATAATGCCATTGAACATAAAATTGAGAAGGGATTCATTGCCACAATTTAGTTAATAGACGTAAATAACCTCAAGATAACAGATAATAGTAAAATAATTAGGAAATGAGTTTGGAGGGTTTGTTACCATTGTTTTTACTAAAATTTTAAATTGTAAACATTAAGTTAATTTTTAAAAATAATGGCCCTGTTTAACAACTAGCTTACAAAATTCCTGAAAATTTAAAAATTTACTCTTGTGAGTCAGTTGAGCTGAGACTAGCACCCCACTGTACTGCATGTGGGGAAAGACTTCTGAAATCTGAAAAAAACCTTCCCTCGTTACCCCAATATCTGCATAGAGTCAAATAAAAGACACAGACACTGAGCTTCACATGGCAGGGTCTGTCCTCACCCTCAAAAGACTCTTTCTCTCCTCAGCAACTTTTTTTAATGGTTGTTACAGACTTCCTGATCATGTGGCCTGTAGCAGTTTGATATTATTTATGTATTCCAAATATAGGTATTGGATCATGTTTGTGAACTGTTCTGTTCCTCTGGGCATATTAGATTGGATTGGATGCAGAGGTTTCACATTTACTTGATTAAATAATAATTAAGGCTTTGATTGGGCCATATCAGTAGGACATTGAGTCCCTGCACCCTTGGTGGCAGAAGAGAAAGTTAGAATTTTGATATTGGAGCCCCGGGAAGTAAACACACAGGGAAGCAGATACGTGAGGAAGGAGAGAAGGCTCCATTAGACAAGGCAGAGGCCCTGGGAAAAGAGATGAATTCTTGGCCTGATAGTTTACAGCTGGCCTTGTGGAGAGAGCAGAGTAGTTGAGCCCTGAGAGAAACGAGCCCCAGGCAAGAGACAAGACTTATCCCAGCCTACAGCTGATACTGGAAGAAGCTGGGACCACGGAGCCTTAAGAGGAAGAGGAAGCCTGAACCCTTGCAGATGTCAGCAGCCATCTTGCTCTAACACGTGGCAACAGACTTTGCTGAGGGAAAACTTATACTTTATGGCCTGGTAACTGTAAGCTTCTACAACAAATACCCTTTATAAAAGCCAACAGATTTCTGGTACTTTGTATCGGCACCCCTTTGGCTGACTAATACATTGCCCAATATGGAAGGTGAGAAAAATAGAATGGAATTATGCCTGGTTATCCTTGTATTACACTTTTGGTTGCCTTAGCAGTTCTATTTTACTGTCTAAATTCCATAAAATGTAATTAATAAGCTTTCATTGTTTTGTACCTCAAATGCTATGAGAAATAAAATGTTCACATGAAATCCAATTACACCAAAAGAACCATAGTGTCATTTATGAAAGTTAAAAAAAAAAGGCAAGTGTTATAAGAGGAATAATTAAGAATTTTCAAATGTCTAAGTATTTGAATGTCTATTTTAGAAACAAAATCATAGCAATGTTTAAGGTTGTAATGAAAACAAATTCATTTTATATCATACAAAGTAATTACATGTAATTAAAATGTAAGAAAAAGTAAAGTTGGTTATAATAAAATCTTTACAAAAATAAGTCGTAATATTTAACACTTCCTTTTATTTCACAATATATAAATTCTTCCCCATTACAATGGGCCCAGCATTCGGCCGTTCATCAGTACACATTATTAACGTAATAGCTGATAACACCAAGGGACCGTGAGCATACAGGTAAGCTGGACAATTAAACAACAGTCACTAAATGAAGCAGAATTATTAGAAAAGGGAAACCAGACTTTAAAATAAACATAATAAATATCTTCAAATAATGTAAGGAATATACAAAGAGGAAGCAGGAGAAAAAGACATAAAAAAGATCCATGTATAATTTTAGGTATAAAAAATACCAGAGATCTAGCCATTGGAAAAGAAAAACATATGGGGATAAGGAAGCCAAAAGGAAGTAAAGTAAATGAAATAGAAGAAGATGGAAGAAATAAAAAAATTAAAATAAAGAGATTTAAGACTTTCAGATTATTGAAGAATTTAATATCTAATAATATGTAGGTTACAAGAGACCCATTTACAACACTAGGATTCAGAAAGGTTAAATAAAATAATGGGAAAAAAAATAAACCAGGCAAAATGAAATGAGAGTATCACTTGTGTAATCTCAGCTACAAACTATATAATGACAATAAAAGGGAAGAAGTCCATTTCATGCATAACCATATTTATAAAAGTCCTAAATAAAAACTAACTATATCCAACAGTGTATAAAAAATCATTTGGTACAGTTCAATATGAATTTACTATTATCAAAGAAAAAAAAATCTTAGCATTCAAGAAATAGAAATACAATTTCTTAGTTTGTGAAAAAATATATACCAAAATCCTACTACAGTTAATATGGTACAAGAAGTCCCGGGTAATGTTGTAAAGAAAGAAAAAGAAAAAAGAGGTATAAAGATTGAAAAGCTAATTAAAATAAGAAATAGTAAATGGCATGATTATATAGAAAAGGTAATAGAGTTAACAACTAGAACTTGTAGGATGTTAGCAAAGTTTTGAGATTAAAGAAAAACTTAGCAAAAACAATAGCATATCTCTTACCAGAAATTTGTGATAAAAAAGATGACATTCAGAGTAGGCAAAAAAATCCTATAACCAAATTAGGAACTAGTTCAACAAATAGTACTCAAGAATTATTTGGATAGAATTTTTATTAAAATTCTATTAAAGGACATAAAAGAAATTCTGAAAAGTAGAGCTTTTTGAAAGGAAATGCTTTTGATTGGTATACTTCTAATAAAGGAAAGATGCAAATTCTAACCTAATTAATCTATATTTTCAATGTAATCTCAAATCCCAATCTGAAATTTCAGGTGGATTATTTTTAAAATGTGATCAACATAATTTAAATTTTATAAGGAAAAATGAAAGTCCATGCTGGCTGTTATATAAAAAGATCATACAACTCAACAATAAAAAGACATGCAAACTAATTTAAAAAATGGGCAAAAGACTTGAATAGACATTTTTCCAAAAAGGAAATATAAATGGCCAAAAAGCACATGAAAAAAATGATCAGCATCACTAGCTATTAGGGAACTATGGATCAAAACTATGAGATAGTATTTCATACCTTATAGAATGGCCATTATTTGAAAAAAAAAAAGCAAACAGAAATCTACAAGTACTGGACAGGATATGGAGAAATAGGAACACTCCTTCACATTTAGTGGGAATGTAGAATGGTGCAGTCTCTGTGGAAGACAGTTTGGCAGTACCACAAGAAGCTGAATATAGAACTGCTGTATGATCCAGCAATCCTGTTACTTGATCCAGCAATCCCATTACTAGGAATATATTCAGAAGAACTGAAAGCAAGGAAGCGAACTGACATTTGCACACAGATGTTCATAGCAGCATTATTCACAATTGCTAAAACATAGAAACAGCCCAAGTGTCCATCAACTGATGAATGGATAAATGAAATGAGGCATATACCTACAATGGAATACTATTCCGCTATAAGAAGAAATGAAGTCCGGATGTATATGACAACATGGATGAATCTTGAGTACATTATGTTGAGTAAAATAAGCCAGACACTAAAGGACAAATATTGTATGGTGGTCTCACTTACATGAACTAAATATGATGAGTAAACACACAGAGGTATACTCGAGTAAAGGTTAGTAGGAGATAGAATGTGGGCTAAGAATGGGAGCTGATACTTAATGTATGTAGAACTTTTGATAAGATTTATTGAAGAAGTGTGGAAATGAATATAGTTGATGGTAACGCATTATAGTGAATATAACTAACACTGCTGATTTATAAATGTGATTGTGGCTGAAAAGGTGTAGTCTGTGGACGTAAATGTCAACTGAAAGGAAGCTAGAGGATAATCTAGGGACCATAACTTAGTGCTTTCGGTGGTGGATGAAGATTGTGGTTAATAGCACAAATACAACAATGTTCTTCTTTTACTAAGTGTTAAGAATATGGTGATACATGAGAAAATTACAACTAATATAACATGGGTGATAGTTAACAGTAATATTGTAATACTTTTGCAGCAATGGCAAAGAAGATATATCAATTCCAAGGGACAACAAAGCGGGGTCTAAGGGGGTATGGGATTTTTCCTTTTGGAGTAAGGAAAATGTTCTAAAATTGACTGAGTTGATGACAGTACAACTCTGTGATGAAAATGAGAGCCACTGGTATACACTTTGAATGGATTGTACAAAGCATGGGATAGTATAATACAGTGAATCCAGTGGTGGAAGATGGACTGTGGTTAACAGAACAATCATGAGAATGTTCTCTCATGAACTATAACAAGTATAAATACTAATACAGGGTGTCAATAACCAGGTGGGTTGGGAGAAAAATACACCAAATGTAAGATATGGTGGGCTAAATTTACCAGTAATAATATGAAGATGCTCTTTCATAGTTTGTAACAAATGTTTCACAGCAATGCAAGGGGTTGGTGGTGGGGTGATATATGGGAGCCCTGTATGATGATATGCATGCTTGTTTTGTAAGTTCAAAACTTTTATTATATATTTATTGTTTATGTATGAATATATACTTCAATAATTTTTTAATGAAAAAAATCCATGTTAGCTCTCTTAACTCAACAAGAGCAATGAAGGATTATGTCCGACTAGATGGTAAGAAATGCTCCAAAACCATAGAAATAAAAAGTGTGATAATAGTACATAAATATATAAATAGACCAATGAACAAAACAGATTACAGGGGAGTGGGTGTAGCTCAGTGGTTGAGTGCCTGCCTCCCATGCACGAGGTCCCAGGTTCAATGGAGGAAAGAACAGATTTGCAAATGGTCTTGTTAAAGCTGACTCATTGTAGCCTCAGCGGAGTTGCAACACTTACTCTCCAGTTCATTGAACTCACCCAGGACAACTAACAAGGAGGTGAGGATGGACAACCACAACACCAAGAAAACAAGAGAGCCTACAGCTGCAAGCAAGAGAGTACCATCTATTGGCTGTATGGGATTGAAGCCTCCTTCTCAATTAGAGGTGGAGTGGACGTCACCATCCCAGAATCCTCAGGATTGGAGAATGAACTATGGACTAGAGTGGACTTACTGGTATATTACTATAGACTTATTGTGGAGACAGTGGCCACTGGAGGTGCTGAAGTCAGGGAGAGGGAAAAAGAGGTGTAATACGGGGGCTTTTTCAGGACTCAAGAATCATCCTGAATGACATTGCAATGACAGATATAGGCCATTATATATCTTCCCATAACTGCAGAATAGTGGTGGGAGAGAGTGTAAACTACAATGTGAACTATGGTCCATGCTCAGTGGCAATACCTCGGGATGCATTTATCAATTGTAATGAATGTGCCACACTAATGAAGGATGTTGTTTATGTGGGAGTGTGTGGGAGGTGTGGGGAGCAGGACATATGGGAATCCCTATATTTTTTGTGTAACATTTGTGTAATCTAAGTATCTTTTAAAAAAATATTTAAAATAAAAAAACAACAACAACAAAAAACTGGCTCATTGTAAGGAGAAAAACAAAGAAAAATTTCTGTTTTATACAAGGCTAGAAGGGACCCTATATAGATTTCAAAATCCAAATGTAAGAGGTAAAAGTATAGTTATTAAAAGATAATGAAGGCAAATATCTTATGACTCAAGGGTGGTAAAAGACTTCTTAAAAACTAAACAGCACATAGAAATGCATTAATACTGCTAGTTCTGGGGCTAGAAACATAAAACTTACAATCATAAGTACAGACCAGTTCACACAGTTTTAAAAATCATGTTTTTATGAAGTTTTAATGGGGAGATTTATTAGATAAATATTCATTTGAAAATATTGTAATGAAAAGTTTTAAAATAACTCTAGTTTAAGTGTTGTGTACTTGGAAAATGAGTTAGAGCAATCAACAACTGTGGAGTAATAGGTGACGATGAAACATGATGACTTCTGCCTCTCTAATATCTTTCTAGTCAGGAAAAATAGTTAAATTTCTAGATCTGTTGATATACTTAAATCTGTGTGAGTGTGTGTGTGTGCACCACATAGCATTAAAAATAAAGTCAAATAAATATGGCAATTGGTTGCATCACAGCAAAGGGTTACTGTTCTTAAATCCCATGCAACATTCCTGGAAATATAATTTTTTCATGACTCACTGAAAGTGTGCTTTATTTTTGGAATGCCTTCTGAAAAGCTAAGGTCACATCAGCCAACAGTTGGCTGACAAACAATTCTGTAATTTTAAAAAGAAAAGTCATAAACCTTATTTTAGCCATAACTAATTTCCTCAAATCAATTGTACTTAGATTAGAAGATTATTTCAAATGTTTTTGATAGCATGATAAGATTTAGTTACAACTTTTAACTTTAATAATGCAAATATAAATTTATTAGCAGAAGTCATTTCTATGCATTCACATTGATTAGAGCTACTGATATAGTTTAACATACAGTGTAAGTAAAAGCACACTGATATAAAATAAAAGTCTTCTTTAACCATTTTCTTTTCAAAATTATGTTTAAATTAAGACAGGAAATATTTATTACTATCTTTGCCTACATTTTAATAATAAACAGTCTTTAAGGAAGGATTTCTCTTTTAAAATACATAATTATAAACAAAAATCCTTAATCATAGGATAACCATAACCATCCTGGAAGGTACTTTCAAAAAATGTTTATATAACTTTCATGCAGTCTTTTTTTTACCAAAGGTACCAATATCAACTGAAGTTTAATTACCTTGTCCTACTTCATTTCATATCATCATACTAGAATAATAAAATCACTCAGATGTTATTAACAAAAAAGACCACTAAAAGAATGCAATTGTTTTTTTTTCTTCTTTGATATCCTTTAGGTCTTATTTAGTTTCTTTCACGCTATGTACACAGAGAACCAGTGATTTTTGCCCAGGTGGACATTTTAAAACTTTTTTTTAATGGAAAATTTATAATACACTGAAAATTAGAGATAATAGAATAAAAATAACCCATGTACCCCAAACTCAATTTACATAATTATCAACTCGTGGGCAATCTTGTTTCTTTTATGTCTTTGCCTACATCCCTCTTGCGCCAGGTTATTTTATAAAAAATCTCAGATATCATATTATTTCATGGCACATATTTGGCATGGATTTCGAAAAGAATATGTGCTTCAAAAAATATCGGATTATCACAATGCTATGATCACATTACCATGCCTTTAAATATTAGCAATATTTATAAATATTAAATATTAATCAGTAGATGAATTTCGCTGATTTTTTAAAAATTTGTTTAAATTAGGATATAATAAAGTCCACATTTTACAATTGGTAGATATATTTCTTGTCTTATGTTTTAACCCATGCATTTTATTCTTCAATTTTAATCTATGAGTTTAGCTTTCCCTTATTTTTATTTTTTTCGTACATTTTTATAAAGAAAGTGTGTCATTAGTTCTGGAGAGTTTTTCACAGTTAGGATTTTGCTGATTGCAACCTCATGTTGCTGCTTTTCATGCTTCTTTGTCATATGTATTCCCTGTAAATGAGGATTATATCATGAGATTTGGAGGTTGATTAGTTTCAGTTATAGTTTTTTGGTACTACTACTTCATAGGCAGCATTGTGTACTTTTATCAAGGGAGACATAATATCTGGTCAGTTTTCTTTTTGTGATGCAAGCAACAATTGATGATCTTTGATTAGATTTATTGTTTCAACAGAGGTTGCAAAAGGGTGAGATTCTATTTCTATCATTCCTTCTCTATTTATTAGCTGGAACATTTCTTTAAAAAACATCCCCTCATCAACTATTGGTTACCATCTGGTACAATGTATACAGAAAAAATAGGGCAAGTGCTCGAGTATTTCCACTTATTTGTTTTCAAAATAATGAGTTGATTACCTTAAAAGATGAACAATGAGATTTTTTAAAAGTATTATTATAAATTCATATTTAAACACACCTCAAGTGTTTCAATCTATGGCAGTTACTATTCTTTTTCATGTCCATCTTTGGCTAGGGGGAGATTCTTCAATTGACTCCAGTGTCTTTTGACCTTTCTGTAGTAGTTTTAATAGTTTCCTTACTTTCTGATGTGACATTCTTAGCTCATATGCTCATCTCCCACAGACCTGAGTGAAATCAGCCATTTTCCAAGAAATGCTGGTTCATTTTAGTGGGGAATTGTTACTTAGAGACTACACTCTTAAGTATTTGGGAGAAGGGTTATCACTGCTACTAGATCAGTTCTTAATTTTAAGTTTTTTTTTCAGTAGATATAGAATTATTTTAAAATAAAAAAATATCAGTTCATACAGACACTGTCAATTCAAGTTATACTACAGAATTTTTACTTAAACTGATCTATCTATGTCTGTTTCTCCTTTTGGCTACACCAAGAATCTTTGTTTTCAATGTCAACAACATAATTGCTTATATACTTTATACTACAGTACATGTGCAAAATTCTTAGAATAGCAAAATGAATGTTACCAACAAAAATATGATTACTCGATACAGTTTATATTTGTTTTTCTTTCTAGTTTCTTTTTCTCTTTGAGAAAACCAATTAAAGATGTACAGCAAAATTATTTGTTCTTTTAAAATCCATTTTATTGAAGTATAGTTGGCATGCAGTAAAACCCACCCATTTTAAAGTGTACAGTTTTACTCTACCATAATCAAGATAAAGACCAATTACATCACCAAAAATTTCCCTAAATCCTTTTCCAGTCAAGCCTCTCTCTCCACCCACAGTCCCAGTCATCCCTTGATATACTTAATGTCACTATACATTTATCTTTTCAATAATTTCATATACATGGAATAATATTTCATGTGTTATTTTGTATCACTTATTTCCATCAGCAGGATGTTGTTGAGATTCATCTATGTTAGTATCTGTTTTTGTTAGCTGAATAGCTACTAAATATAATTACAACTAAAGTAGCTAAACAACTAAGTACAACTAGATACAACTAAAATAACAACTAAATACAACTAAATTTCATGGTATGGATATAACAGTATTTGTTTATCCATTCTCTTGTTAATGGACACCTGAGCTGTCTCCAGATGTGGGGCTATTATTAACAAACCTACTATAAACATTCATGTACAGTAATAATATTTGTGAATATATATGTTTTCATTTCTCTTGGCAAAATACCTAGGAGAGGAGCTTCTGGGTCGCATGGTAAACACTTAATTTTATTTAAAAATAAAAACCTACCAAATTGCTTTTTATTCCTACCAGCAATATATGAGAGTTTTAGTTGATACACTTTCCAACATTTGGATTTATATAAACGTAAGCATTCTAGATGGTATGTGGCAGTATCTCGTTGTTTTAAGGCACGCCCTTAATGACTAATGACTTTGATAAATTTTTCATGTGCTGTTTTGCCATTTGTATATCTACGTGTTGAAATTTCTGTACAAATAGTTTGTTTTGAAATCAAGTTGTTTGAATTGCAAGTGTTCTTTATAAATTCTTTATATATTCTGGGTTCAAGTCTTTTATCAGATATATACTTTCCAAATATTTTCTCCCTGATGGTGGCTTACCTTTTATTTTCTTAACAGTGTCTTTCAAAGAATGAAAGCTTTAAATTTTGGTGAAGTCCAATTTATCAAATTTTAGTTAATGCTTTATGCTTTTCTTTGTCTCATTTTGAAAATCTTTCCTTAATCCAAAGTTATGAAGATGTTCTTCCAAGGTTTTTTCTCCAATTTTTATAGTTTTACCTCTTATATCATAGGTCTTGTTTATGATGTGAAATAAGGGCCAAGTGTTGTATTTTTTTCTCTATATGTCTGTTTAATTTTTCTAGCACCATTTGTTGAAAGTCATATCCTTTCTGCATTAAATTACTTTAAATACTTGTAAAAATAAATTGACCATACATATGTAGGTCTATTTGTCAACTCTATACTGTGCCATTGACCTATATGCCTATCATTATGCCAATATTGCCTTGCCTTGACTAAGGTAATGAAGAAAGAAGGAAGGAAGGGAAAGAGGCAGGGAGGGAGGGAGGGAGGAAGGGAGGGAGGCTAAAATTGTGTCTATCCTTATAGTATACACAAAATTGTAGTGAATTATTGACCTAATGTGAACATTAAAACTCTTAAGAAAGTACAAGAGAAGAATCTTAATTATATCAGGAGAAAAATGATTTCTTAAATAAGATGTAAAGGGAACAATTGGTAAAAACTGACAGCATTAGAATTAGAAACTTCTTCCTCAAAAAAAGAAAAAATACAACCATACACTAAGTGGGAAAAAAAGCAAAGCTTGAGAAGACCATTTGTAACACATATAAACTCTTAAAGGATTTATGTCATACCTACATAAAGAACACATAGGCATCAGTAAATGAGACAACCTTGCCCAAACTGGGCAGAGGTATGAATAAACAATTCACAAAAGAAGAAACTTAAATGACAAATAAACATGAAAAATGTGCAAGCTCACTAATGAGACATAATTGTATATAAACCAATCAGATTGAACAACTAAAAAGTGATGATACCAAATATTGTTGATGCTGTAAAACAATGTGTTATTTCATATACTGTTGGAAGAAAGTAAATTAGTAGCACCCTTTTGAAGAACAATTTGTTAATAATTAATAAAGTTGAAGGCTATGTATGTATAATATAGAAATTTCATCCTTAGTTTATATACACTAGAAAATTCTCACAGACATGCACAAAGAGCTACTCTTTTTAACTTTGAAATAGTAAATATTAAGAAGAAGAAGGAGAAAAGAAACCCAAATGTCCAAAAAAAGAATATTAGCTATGAGATTCTTGTATGTTCATTGCATAAAATCCTATACAGCCATTAAAATTAATGAATTTGCATTACATGTATCAATATGGATTAAGATTTAACATAGTACTGAACAAAAATTCCACAGTGGAGAAAGATAGCTGAAAGCATTTGGTCAAACATGCAAATGCTTTATCATTTATAGATATCTGCTATGAATAAAAGCACAAACATTTATAGGAATGATCCATACCAAATTCAGCATAGTGAATAACCTCTGAGAAGTGAAGAGAGGAAAAGGAATAAAGTCCTAGAGAATTTCAACTATATCTGTAATTCTTCCTTTAAATAAAAAACTGAAATAATTGTGGCAAAAGTTAAGATTTAGAAAAGCTGGGTGATGGGTATAAGGATGTCAATTATATTATTCTACTTTGCCTATGTTTGAAATATTTCATAAATACAAACATAAGAAAAGAAGAAGCCTGTTGGGTTAGAAGCCTGAGCTGCTGACAGCTGCTGACAGCTGGTAGATAAAGTTGGTAGAATTAAAGTATTTGATATACCTTATTTAAATAACAGAGTAAGCTAAAGCTTAAGAAGCTACAGATACTAGACCCCAAAGCTGAGAGGGTGACTGGGCAGCCCCTGGTCTCTCCATAGCCGTAGGGAGAACACTCACACAATGGTGGCATTGGGGGAAAGATGTACTTGGGTTGGGCAGATTTTAGGGCCATTTAGAGAGACTGTTGTGTGAGAAGGATGGAAGTTTTCTTTTCCTATTTCTGCAGCAAGTTATTCTTCTGAGCTGATATTGGAAGCTAAGGGGACATTTGACTCTGATGATGTGGCAGCCTCCAATGCAGGCTATAGCAACGAATGCCACCAATGACTCAGAGCCTTTGAAATCATAAGGTTTTATAGAGAAAAAGGAATCTAAAAGTAACTTAAGCAGGTAGTGGAATTACAGATAATTCTTTTGCATTTTTCTTCAAAGCATGTAGTCCCTTGGAGTTTATGTGGATAAGCAGTGCTTCCTGAATATTCAATTACTGATTAAGGAGAAGATGCTTTTAAAGTCATATATAAGGAATCTGATAGGTATAACTAAACTGAATGCAAGATATAATAGAAGGAAAATAGAATCGGGAATCTGATAATCTGCATTTCCACTTATAAAGTGTAGTCACCTCAGCAAGTCACTTTTCTTCTTTGAATCTCCATATCCTTATTTGCAACAGTAAAATTAAAATTGCTAATACTTTCTTCAAAGGATTACTTTGAGGCATGAATAAGATGATGAGATATGGGAAAGCACTCTGTACAGGTATCAGGTATATTTTTATTATGCTTGTTACAAAGACAGATAAGGCAGATAGGTGGGTAAATGGATGGATGGATGGACGGATGGACGGATGGATGGATGGATAGATAGATAGATAGATAGATAGATAGATAGATAGATAGATAGACAGATAGCTGTACACACACATATATCCTGAAATGTAGCTTAAATTCTTCCCTCTAGGTAATCCAGTAATTTATTCAGACCAAGTGCACAAATGTTACAAAGTTTATCTTATTTTTGCTCCCAAGTAACTATGTTACTAAATAATTATAATACTTACTGGAAGAATCAATTGATTTGATTTTAAAAAATCTATATTGTCCTCAATATTCATCCATTTAATAGACTTACTGAGCACTTATTTTGGTGTCCTGCACTCTAGCTGTACCATACTTTACTAGGTGATGAAAATCAAAAGATAAGTAAGACATAGGACCTTTATTTTACCTAACTGCTCCTACATCTCAAACATGTCCTTTCTGGTCTAATTCTAGATCATGACAAAGGTTACGAAGTTTCCCAAACAGAAAGAGATAGTGGCGGGTGGGGGTGGGGGGTTGCCCCCATGTGCTCAGGAGAGTACAAAGGCTTTTTCAATGTAAAAGGAAAAGTGAAGCACAATTCAGTTATTTTAATTTACTCTGACTGATTTCCTTATGTGGTTAATGAGCCTCTGTTTAACTTCAACTCTTCTGTAGCCTGAGGGTTGTGCCCTATTAATATAATATTTTGTCATGATTTTTATACTGCATTCAATATATAACTGCATTAAGGATGGTGACAGCCATCTTTTTAATTTCAAAAATTGTAAAGATTTACATAGTATTATAGTTTCATAAGCAATTACAACTTCAGACTTGGAAGAAACAAATGCGGTTTGGTTGTTGTTCATTTTTATTGTGTAATATCTAATTCTATTATTGTAAATGTTTTGTGTGGTAGAGCAGACCCTAAACTTCCCCCCCAAAAATGTTCTAAACATATAAGTAACACAAAAATGTGGTCCCTAGAAGCATTCCCAGACAATGGAAAAAGAAAATGACGATTTCATTTACCATTTACATTAAACATGTAGCAATATGAAAACTTGCATAATTATTTCTTCCCAGAAACTGCCCATTCAGGAAAGTACTGGGAATCCTTGGATACCACCATTATTCACAAACTGTGTTCAGTAAGCTAGATTTTCTCCCAAACCATGTTTGTTAATCTGGCCGTCTGTTTTTAAAATATTTGAATTGTTTTGAATTTGTTGATGACGTTTGGAAATATAAAGATTTACAAAAATTTCAGATTCTCAGCTTGTCTTGAAAATTTAGCAAATTTGGCAGCAGCAAGAGCCCATTTTCCCAGCCCTGGTATATTCTTGTATCACACGTGGCATCAGAGCTCTTGGGGACCATGGCCTGCCCAGGAGATCTGGCTCAGGGAACTATGAATGCACATTGTCAACAGCCTCTAGCTTCTTTTGAAAAATTCAATCTGGGGTTACAATCCTGCATGCCAGCAAATCAACTGAAGTTGAGTGGTTTGCACCATTTTCTATTGCTTATATCTTTCTTCTTCATATACATTCACTTTTACTTACTTTGTTAACTTGTTTTATGGTCCAAAAAATTTGTTACCCACCCCTATGGTAGGATTATTCCTTCCTAACCCATTGACCTCACACTTGGCCATATAACTTGCTTTGGCCAATGAATTAGGACATATGTTCCTTCAAAACAGAAGCTTTAAGAGTCATCATGTGGTTTTGCCTTCTGCAGTTTTCCCTCAGCCAAGATCAGGCATTTCCCAGATGGTGGCTGTTCCTTTAGTCCAGACCCAGAATGAAGATAATATGGAGCAGAAATGAAGCAAACTCATGACATGCATGTAGTGTGAGCAAGAAGTAAGTCATTATTATTGTAAGCCTCTGAGATTTTGGTGTCATTTTCTATTGCAGAACTTAGCATAAACTGACTGATACAGCCTTCTAGCTCCTCTACCCATTTTATTCTGTCAAATATCGGCAACAATCTCTTCCCTGCCTGAAAAGAAGGGGCATTTGATCCAGTGACCTGAATCTGAATATTTTAAGAAACAGGAGCAAGGCAAAAGTATCTGGCTGTTACATAAAAAGGTATAAATTCTTCCTCCCTATTTTATTATCTAGAGTGAAATGGACCTGAATTAATAATAATACAAGTCTTTCCATGAGTCAAATATTTTTTTTTCATTCTTTACTTCATTTAAACTGTTCACTGTTACATAAAGTTATAGTTATTGCTTTTACCAGTTTTCAAATAAGTAAGTTGATGCTCAGAAATTTATATAAATGGTGGTGTCTATATTTGAATCTGTGCATTTTTCAGTCCAAAAGTTATTCTCTTTTTACTAATCCCATTCCATTCTGGAAAGTGTGGACTCTATGAATTATCATTCAAAAAACTCTACTCAGTAATATGGCATCATTTAAATTTTACCTCACTTTCAAATAGGGACAATGCTTCATGGATCTATGATATGCTGTAATAAAGTTTGTTTTCCCCAGGACATAGAGAAATTTTATGCATAGGAATATATGGTGCTTTTTTCTGTAAAGCAAAATTATGAAACTTAAATAACTGTCCTTTATTTTTAGATTATGACCTTTTTATCATAAAATGTGTTTTCCTATGGGAAATGATGGTCATAGAAGTTGATTTTATGACTTTATTTAGAATATTAAGGCAACAATTTGTCGGTCCTCACTTTTTGTTATTATTTCAATTTTCCTGCCATATGTGGTGAGCCATATTTTGGTACATTAAAAATATGTGATTTCTTCCCCCTTGTGCTTCCTTTTTAATCTGAAAGTCCTTCCCCCTGTGAAAATTAGACAGGCGCACTCCTTGTCTCAGAGGAAGATTGTTTAGACAGAAATGAAGAGTTTCAAATTTCAAGATGCACATTCAAAACTATGACATAGATATTTAAGAGTATTTGTGTGTTTAAATTTCAAAAATATGTCTTTAAATCTCAAAACCCACTTTTCAGTAGGTCA
Source organism: Cabassous unicinctus (assembly GCA_029593785.1). Lineage (NCBI taxonomy): Eukaryota > Metazoa > Chordata > Mammalia > Cingulata > Chlamyphoridae > Cabassous > Cabassous unicinctus. Next base: position 12,166 of record JAQZBX010002378.1, on the reverse strand, counting down.
CAAAACACAAAGTTTATTTGCAAGCCATAGTCATAGAAAAACCTATGATTAGTCAGAATCAATTTTCCTTACCAATACTTTTTAGATTAAAAAGAATAAAATTAGGAATTGGATAGAGGTGTGTTAAAGGAAAGGATTCAGAAATGAAAGTAATAAATTTGGATGTTGGTGCAAGGGTCTGAAAAGGAACTTTGGACCCTATTCTTCATTCTGCCTGCTCCCACACCTGGTGTTAGTTTCCAGGTTGCTTTGGGGATCTGAGAGCCAACAGAACCTGTGTCCCCATCCTTGGGAGATGACAAACCTCACAAAGTTCCAGTTAGCCTGTGTAGTATGGAATAGCAAGAATGGCTGTGACATGTCTTCGACAGGCAAGGCTTGAGAGAGAGAGTCCCTGCAGTTATTTCATAGTCTATGATATCCTTCTTGAGAAGGGCTTGGAGTTAAGTGAGAGAAATCCAGTGCAACTGAAGGACCTCATGGTTAGGATAAAGAGGGTGCAGAATGACTTCTGTGGACCAATTTCTTAAGTCTCCATGAAGGGAATGGAATTTTACGTTGATGTCGGTTAGGACTGACACTGCTGGCAAGAAATCAGTGGAAACTCTCACTGTCAGCTGATGTCAGCCTAGAGAAGCAGTGAGAACTCATGACCCATTTCCCATTCCCTTTGGGGCTAAGAACTTAAGGAGGGGCTCTTACATTAACTAAAAATCCTGATTGGACTAAGAAAACCCTGAATGCTAACTTAGTAAAAGGGAAGCTCAGGATCAAAATTAGTTTTAATTATAGAAAATATAGCAATGTTACTTTTTTGTATGTATCACTATAGGAACTCTAAATTTCATGTGCATCACACATGTACTCCAAAAATCTGGGAATTTATGGCCTTTGATACTTATTTCTCTGTGGGCTCTATAAGATATGACTTATATCAAAATAGAGGCTTTTAATAGATAGTGTCCTGTATAATAAATGACTCAAGGTGAATATCTCTTTAAGGCAAAGGTGAGAGGTGAGAAGAGAATTGCCAATTGGAAGTTACCTAGAAGACATATGATCCATATGGCTAAGGGACAATTAAACAGCTCACCTATCATAGGTGATATGAAGTTCTCCAATTATAGGAATTGCTGTAATTTCTGAGGTAACCAGAGTCATAGAAGGAGAAACAGAGGTGTGTTGGGCAGTGGTGGTTAATCAGAAAAAGCATGGGAGAATCAGGTTGTACCTTCAGAATTTAAAGAGTCAAGTAAGAGGTGTTGGCGCGTCCTAAAAAAATGGAGCACAGAGTAAGGGCCAATGCTATGTTCTAGCAGTTCTGCTATATTCTCACAATTTTTTGTTTAAATTACTTTTGTTGCCTTTGCTCTCACTGGTAGGCAATTGAACACTTTAAAAAAATATGCATGCCCTTATTCTGGGGATTCAGCAACTAAAGCAGCTTTTCTGGGGAGGTATAGCCTTTTCATAACCCAATTATATACATGGATCCAGATCTTTAAAAAAATCAAAACAAAACAACAATAAAAAATAACAGGATTATATAGCTGTGGAAAGAAGACTCCCCAAACTCTGCAGCTCAGGGAGAAAAAAAGAGTCTCACAGAAGGCTAGATATGGACCCAGGACAGGGTTTTCTGCTTAACTGTAAGAGAACCAGATGTGTGACTTCCCAAGGAAACATGAAACCCATTTCTACTTTCCTGTAGATTTATACTTTGAAATGAAGTGTTCAGGGAGATGAAATTTTGAATTATCTTTTGAAGGGAAAACTGCCTTCACACTTTCTAGTAAAAAAAAAAAATGTGGTCTTCTGGAGAATGTGTTTTTTGTTTGGGGAAAGCCAACAACATTTGGGCATCCAATATCCCCACATTGTTGTGGGGATGATAGGTGTTTGGTAAAGTGAGCCAAACACAGTGTCTTCCAAGGAGAGTCGCAGAAATGTCTGAAGAGATACCAAGGTTCTGCTGTCATGCAGTTCAGAAATAAAATATAGACACATGAACTACATATATTAAATAAAAGAAGATCCTTCCTAGGAAGAATTATCATGAAAACAAAACAAAACAAAATAAAAGTAGCATTTGCAAATAAGGCCTTCAAGATTATATCCTGTATTTAAGAAAAATGATTTTAATTACTAATAGAAACCATAACAACAATGACAATAATAATACCATTCAAAGCAAACCACAAACACAATCCACAGCTTTAGTGACTGAGTCTAAGAAACCTTGCTCCTTCCACCACTAACTGTACTCTCCTGCTGTAAGGAAGACAGAGTTGAGTACATGATGATATGATTTGGCTTTAGAGAATAGTTGTAAAGAAGGAGTAGCTCTAATTCCTTCTTGACATGGTGAGATAGAATTTTTCTATAAGTTCCTTTTTAAAATTCAAACCTTAAAAGTGAACAGCCAGCCATTAGTCATTTTCTGGTGACATGTGTGTAAGTGTGTGTGCATGTATGTAAGTATATGTGCATGTATGTGCTATTAGTCCTGATTTGTAAGGGCCCAGCTCCCTCTGAGTGTAACTCCTTGTGGAGTGAGTTCTTGATCGCCGTCCCTGGTTGACTACCAAGTGCTCTTCAGCATAGAACAGCACAGGCCTTATGCATTAAGATGATCTGTGCCCTAATTTGCCATTTTTCAAAGGACAAGCTCCCCTTGGTGGTTTTCATTTAATCAGGGTTCTCTGAAACTTGCTGACAGAGGCTTTCAGACTCAGTCAGGAGTTCTCAGAACGTTGTAGTTTCATGCTGAATGCGGCCTAACCTGACCCAGTTTTCCCCAGGAAACAAGAATCTTAAAGGAAACACTAGAACCAAGTCAAGTCCAACAGAGCACATTGGACAAATGTTCTAAAACAAGTCTCAGAGGCCTGTTTGTCCTTTTTCTTATCCTTCTTGAGACTAATCTGTAAAATGAGGATAACATCTGCCTTATATGGTCTCTTATGAGGTTAAAAGAAATAATAAATTTAAAGTAACATTCAATAACTCTGAATTGCTGTGCTTCCTTGCTGATATGTGGACAACCAAGCTGTCTCCACCCTGATCTGTGCTGAACTCTGTCACAACATAAATTATGCATAAGCAGAACACCACTTCCATCATTTTAAATAAGGCCTAGCTTAATTCATAGTCCATAAACTCTCCCAACCAGATTCCCAATCTGACAGGCCTGGTTCTATTTCTAGGTAAGAATCCAAACTTTCCCTGAGCATGCTGCCATTCAGGCCTTTCTGGAATCTGCATACCCTTCTTCTTGGAGAGCCTCCAATTCTCTCGGCCTCAGCGTACTCCAGTTCTTGTAAATGGGCTTCTTCCCAGATCCGATTTTCAATTCCCCTTTGTACCCTGGTTCTGCTCTTTGCTCTAAATTTCCTTATCACTGCCCTCACCCTATTCCCTGTCTCAAGGACTAAGAACCATGCTTAAAACTCCTTTTAGATGGCTAAGGGTCCACCTCCCAGTTGGTATTCTCCCCAGTCACCAACTCTCTATCCCCATCTCTGAGCATTGCCCACCATGGATACTTAGGTGCCTCATCGCCATATTCTGACACACCTTTACTTGTTTTGAGCATCTTCATTGCCACTCACACACACCTGGATGCTCTCTGCTTTTGCCCTGCCACCTAGGAAGCCTGCTAGTTTAAATCTTTCCTGACTGCTTATGTAGCTGCACCAGTGGAGACCAACCTTGGCCATTGTGGTGACTAAAATAGGGCACCCAAGGCCTGGCAGTGGTCTTGCATGAACTCAATCATGAGATGAGCTTTCCTAAAATTTTTCTAAGTCTTCCTTTGGAGGGTGAGACCTGCACTGAGTGTTCTCCGGGCCTAGCCATGGTCCATGTGAGATTAAGTTATAGGGAAATCTTCCCGAAAACTTTTCTGTGTAGCCTGGGTCTAGCCCCAAGGAAAGACCAGAATTCCAGGACCCAGACTATTCCTGCCCATCCCGTTCTACTATAAGTAATCTGAGGTCAGTAGCCACATCTAAAGATATGATCACCGCTCAGACATGAGTGTGAGGCATGCCATATTAGGGTGGCATCCTGGGTGAAGAGGGTGTGGTGTTGAGTCCCAGAAGTTCCTATTCATTAACAAAGCAGAGAACTAACTAACTAACTAAATGGCCTGCAGCAACTAATCCAGGCAAGGGGAACCAAACAGTCCATGGAGCAATGTCCCAATGGCCCCATATGTCTGGAGTGGCTCAACAAGATTTAGCATGTCAGTGCCTGGGTGGTTATAGTTCATTGGGTGATGCATGGAAGCAGTGATGAATCAATGACAGATGATAATATCAAGTCATCATTGTTCAGGGAAATGTATCCATTTGTGTCAGGACCCCAATTAGTAGCTAGACAGCAGGTGGAGGTGAATGGAAAGTAAGAACCAAATACCCACAGGAAGCAAAGCCTTACTACCAAAATGGGTTTGAAGCAATGTCCCAATATTAGGTAAGCCTCAGGCTTTAGGCAGTTAACAAATCAGGTGTTGCACAGGAGTTAGAAGCACTGTGAGCAAAAGGCCAGAGTGATCCCAGGACTCATCCCGGACATATTAGGCACTGGCAAGGTTGGCAGAACAGCTAGAGTCCAACCAGCACCAGATGGAGAGGGTGGGGATGCTGACCTTCCTCCTAGACTGAAGGTGGGAAAGGCAGGAGGTACAGGGAAAGCTATTATAGTCATATCTTTGTTCAAGAACTTTGATGATGCCTCAATAGGAAAGAAATTTGAATCCCCAAACTAGAATCTCCAGCCTATTAATTAGTGGCAGGTCCCAGTCCTCTCAATTCTTCATGCTCTCCAGGATCTGGCTCTTCCTGGCCAGATTTTTAGCAGTGCCCTTCTAGCTACATCATCGCAAGCGATCTGCAGCTCCTCAAAACCTTCTGCTCTTATTGCTCCCATGACTTTGCTCTAGTCCCTTATCTGCAATTTCCTTTCCTCTTTTTTATTTCCTTTTCAGGACATATCAAGTAGACTCCTATCATTAGAAATTCTGTAGCTCTTATTGTCAGTGTGTACCCAGTAAACAATTTTCCGGACTTTGTTAAATTGTTAGTTTACTATATATCTCATCATCTTCAGGACAGGATTTTATCTTCTTACTTCTTTGTAATTCTTTTAAAATCTTAATTCAAAGACTTACACATGATATAGTCATCAAAAATATTTGTCGATTAACTAATTGATTATGCATATCCAGATATAATTTAACTTAGTCTTCTCAGTGTAAAATTCAAGAAATGATTTGAGTGAGCAGTGTTTAGTACTACACAATGCACACTGAGATGCTAACACTGTACTGTTATTAGCATATGTTCAAGTTAAGTTAAAAAAGCAAAAAATAGAAAAATTTTTGTACCAGGATTGTTATATATATTTATAAATATTATGTATTACATAATGTTACATAATACATAACATTAGATATTAGATGCTCTATATTGTTTAATTATATGTTTTATCAATCAATCACCACTGTTTTACCAATATGCCTATGACTGATTGTAATTTCATGTTAGTCAATGGTTTGATGATGGAATTTAGCTTTTATGTTTCAAGTTTTAAGTATGAAAGTTTCTACTCTCATAACCTTTATTGTGTCCCTCTTAAGATATATAGATAACTCACAGTTCAAAAACTTGAGATAATGATATTTTATATCATTATAGAGCTTTATAAACATCTTACATTTATCTAAGCACTTTCACACATTATCTCCCTTTATAAAATATCCTCCTGTTTTCATGAAACAATGTAAGATATGTATGTGTTATTGAGGCTCATTATAATGGTAAAAAGCCTTGGTGGTCTTTTTTTGTTTTTTTGTTTTGTTTTGTTTTATTTTCCTGTAGTTGAGCTAATTTATTTGCTTTGAAGCAGTCATGTGTCATATGAGTACATTTATGGATGCAGAGAATGATAGAATTTATCTTCTAACTTTATTTTGAAAATATCTTTATCACTTGCTATGGGATAATCAATATTCAAAATGATTTTATGGAGATTCCAAATGTTGTCTGTAAGACCATGGAGTGACTTCAAGACCAGGCCTGAAAGCCACATCTCCAGATATTTGTCTTGTAGGTTCTAGGAGAGATACATTTTCAAGGAATAAAGGAAACAGAACTAGGATATTTGTCTTGTAGGTTCTAGCAGAGACACATTTTCAAGGAATAAAAAAGGGAAACAGAACTAGGAGTCATACAGATAGTTAAGATCAAGGTGACTTGAAAATGGTCTAGAGCACTGAGACTGATAACAGGGAAATTGGTTTAATTTACCTTTTAACTTTTTAAAAATTTTTTCCACTTTTTTGGTATCTGAATGAAGTAGTAGTAAAATGGACTTCTCCTCACTTCATTTCTATATTTTTATAGATTAGGTAGCTTTTCCTATTCTTTCCTTATTGACTATGAATGGAAAAATTTTCTTGCATTTATAATTTAAATGTTAACTTGAATCTATTGTTGATTTAAATATAATTAACATATTTAATCAATTCTGATATCTACTATATTGCACATTATAAATTTCATACTTCATTCCTTGGTAAAAATGGAATATTTTATATTTTCTTTTTCCCTCTTGAAAAATAAATTTTTAAAAATATTTCTTCTGAGAGAAGAGAATAGCAATTTAGGCAAATTAGCTACAATCCAACTAACTGTATGATTAAAACAGTACAGATGATTTCATTTTAGGCCTCATTCCTTTTAACGTACTGCACATTGGTATTGACTTACTGCTAAAGAGAGAGGAACAGAGAGATTGTGACTTCTCTTGGGTTGTTGGTGCACTCGTAACATAGCAAAGACACTTCCCTTTTTTATGACATGTTAATGACTTTTCCAACAAGAAAAGTATTTCCAATTGCTTCAAGTGGTAGAGATTTATTGTCAAGATGTAAAATACAGGAGAATAAGAAAATCTCAGAAGTAATACATTCAGGTCTTAGGTGAACTCAAATATCACTCTTCGCTTTTGACATTCAGATAATGACACGAACTCTAGAGGCCCAGGAGAAACTCACCATCTGCCATATTTTGGCCTCAGATCATCCTTCTGTGATACTCTCCCTAGTTACTTCTTCTTGCTTTTTCCAACTTCATGGATGACTCTCCCTGTTCTCTCAATTTCCATGATTTGTGGTTATTGATCTCTCTCATTCTCTTCTCACTGTTAGTTACTGCATTACTCTGTGTGATATAGTCAGCCATCTACTTCTCTCACTGTAGCTGGTTACAGGGGAGGGGTACTGGGTGGCTAGGGGCTGGGGGTGAGAACCTTGATGTACATTGTTTTTACTATAAAATTAACAAAATAACTTTAAAAATTGCTCTGGAGAGGGAAATTCCTAAGTGATAATCTTAAGGAAGAAGGGAGGAAAGGAAGTGTATTTGTCAGTCAAAGGGGTGCTGATGCAAAGTACCAGAAATCTGTTGGCTTTTATAAAGGATATTTATTTAGGATAATTCATAAATAATATAAAACTGCCACACTCCACCCTCTGAATTGCAATAAGATATTACAATATTTTTTAAAAAAACCTTAAATCAGTAACAATGCTAAGTACAAAATCATATCGCAATTATTTTAAAGAAATACGATTTGTCTTGGGCAAAGTCTTGTCTGGCAGTGGACCTCTGAAATATACAAAACAATTTATCTGCTTCCAATATACAAAGGGACAGATAAAGGATAAACATTTGCATTACCATAAGGAGAAATTGGGAGGGAAACATGAGTCACTGGTCCCCTACAGTTCCAGAAACCTGCAGGGCATACTCCATTAGATTTCAAAGTCTAAGAGTCATTCTCAAGATGATGGTTTCTTCTCCTTGGGGCCTAATGAGGACCCACCCTTTCCATAGGCTTGTCCAATGGCCATTTTCTTGGTTCCACCCTCATCAAGCATCTGGATGGTGGCCAATCTCCAGACCTCACCCTCCAAGAACTTTGGGGTGATGGCCACACTTTACCCAATCTTTGGGGGTAGAATTTCAGTCCCCTTAGTACAGTGAGGGGGAGGCAACATTCTCCCTAATCTCTGGCCTACATGCCCAAACCTCTCAGAGCAATAAGTTGGTGACCTGGCCTTCCCTAATCCATGGGAGACAGGCCCACCCCTCTCAGACCTATGGGGTGTTGATCTTACTCTCCCCAATCCTTGGAGAATGTGCTCGACCCTCTCTGTAGCCTGGGGCAGCAAAACTCTCTCTCTCTGAACAGGATCATCTGCCCTCTTCAACTACTGGGGAAAACTCACCCTCTCAGTACACATGAGTGGGGTTCCTCTCTTGTCCCAAGGAGATGTCTTAATTTCAGAACTCAGCTTCTATTGTTTTCCTCTTAAAGGTGTTTCCCCTTCCATCTCTCCCTTCCATGTCCCTTTAGTCCATGCTGGCAGTGGTTTTGTTCATACAGCTATTGCAAAAAGCTTGTTAGTTTAGCATGTAGGAAGCAGGGATCCAAGCCATCAGACAGTAAGACTTTCCACAAGTCTTTCCTGGGTACCTGCATTTTCAATCCTGATTTACAAGTTCCATTCCTCAAATGGGGCACTATTGTCTGGGGGCTTGAATTCCAGATGCTTGGAATTTCCAGGATCAGTTTCTGGTTTTGTTGTGCCCAACAATTCAGTTCTCAGCTTATCTCTCTTATATAACATTGTACTATAAGCTGCAAGGAGAAGCCAAGCCTTATTCTCCGAGTTTTCTTTGGAAAGTTCTTCAGCTAAATGCCCAGGCTCACCATTTTCAAACTCTGCCTTCCATAAAACATCAGGAGTTAATCTTGCTAAGTTCTCTGCAACTTTAAAACACATTCGCCTTTCCTCCAGTTTCCAGTAATAGCTTCAGCATTTACTTTTAAGTCCTCATAAAAAGTCTCTTTAGCATCCATATTCCTACCAAAAGTCTCTTCAAAGCACTCTAGATTTTTTCTATCAAGCATCTCACAATTATTTCCCTCTAAGTTCATATCAAAAGTCTCTTTAGCATTCATATTCTTACCAACAGTCTCTTCAAAGCAATCTAGGCCTTTTCCATCAAGCATCTTACAATTCCTCCAAAAAATACCCGTTACCCATTTATAAAACCATTGCAGCATTTTGGTAATTACTTAAGTATGACCCCACTTCTTGGTACCAAATTCTGCATTAGTCATCCAAAGGGGTTCTGATGCAAAGTACCAGAATTCTATTGGCTTTTATAAAGGGTATTTATTTGGGGTAGAAGCTTACAGTCACAAGGTCATAAAGAGCAAGTTACTTCCCTCACCAAAGTCTATTGCCATGTGTTGATACAAGATGACGGGCGACATCTATGAGGGTTTAGCCTTCCTCTTTCCTCTTAAGGCTCTGTAGGTCCAGCTTCTTCTGATCTCAGTTGTAGGTTGGCATAAGGCTCATCTTTCTTCTCTGGGCTCATTACTTTCCAGGTTCAGCTGCTTTGTTCTCTTCACAAGGTCAGCTGTAAACTATCAGGTGAATGGCTCAACTCTCCCTGGGGCTCCAGTGTTAAAACAAAGTTATCTCTGTCATGTCTTTCCCTTTGTCTTTACTTCTCCTGTGTGCCTACTTCTGTGTAAGAGTCTGTTTTATCCACTTCCCAAGGGGGTGGGGACTCAAACCTGCATGCCCTAATGACATGGTTCAATCAAAGCCCTAATCTTGATTTAATAAAATAAAAGTGAAACCTCTGAATTTAATACAATCAAAGGGGTATTACATACAGAGGAACAGACGAGTTTAAAAACATAATTAACTTTTTTTGGAATTCATAAATAATATCAAACTGGCACAAGAAGGGAAAGAGGAAAAAAGAAAAATTCGTCTGATTAAACAAGGAAAGACCAACAAGAGGCTATTAATAAAATTAGAATAATAAAAGATAATAATGTAGTATGTATAGATTGTTAGCAAAGGTGTTGAATAGCTAGGAAAAAGGAACATGAGAGAGCCTTAACTGATGAAAATAAGTGAAGCTTGATTAGAAACTGGAATGCCTGCAGACTCACAGGCTATGAAATATCAGACTCATCATAGTTCTGGTGGTACAAATGAGAGGTATGTAAAATGTTTTAATGCAATTGCCCTGTAGATCAATGGGCATTACTAGAAGCCAAAACTCCAATAGTCTAGAGCACCAACAATGACAACAAAAATAAAAATAAGAAACTGTGATCTTGAAAGAGGCCTGTAGAATATAAATTATGCCACTCTAGAGTACTAGTGCCTGGCCCATTCATAATACCCTTAATCACAGAACAAGAATTAGGACAAATGATCAACAAATGCATCTAAAGTGAAAAACATATTTTGTAGTTTTTCTTCATATATAACCCTAATGGGTAAAGAGGAAGATCCACATCCACAGAAATATGTAATAAACTCCACATTCATTTAAATACTGGTGACATGGATATATTTTGAGTTATTTTACAAACCCATGAGGAAGTATCTTTTTTTTTCCACTTCAGATTCACACAATACAAGGATTCACCATATAACAAAGATGTTGATGATCCAGAAGTAATTTGTGAGGTAGAAAAATTAATAAATAAATAGGAAAGAAATCATCCTTACAAACACCAGAGACTTTCCATATTCTGACAAACACATCCAATACTTGTATCCAAAATCACTGAAGATTTAACAGGCCATAAGGACTACCTTAATAAATGCATCATAAATAGTCCCAAGATAAAAATTGGCAAGAAAAAAATATTTGATACAATTTTTATTGTATTAAACAAATGCTAACTTTTGATACTTTAAGATATACAACTAATGCCAATCCAACCTTATAATATTAAGTTACAACCTTTTCCTCTTTCATGGTTCTGTTATTTTCCCTTGTATTCACTGTAATTAAAGTCTCCTCAGGCAAACAAGCTTCCCTACCAGGCAGGTATTCCCAATTTCTCCTAGCTCTAATCACCACAATCTTACTGGCTCTGCCCTGACAATTTTAATTCTACACACACAGTTTTATTCTAATTTACAGAACTTTTAATTACACTCTAACCTGTGATTTCAGAAACAAGACTACCCTGGCAGTCCTGCTGATATTCAGACCAGGCTTAACCTTCTTGGCTAAATTCCACCAGCAACCTAACACTTTGCAAGCTTAGTTAGAGCTACTGCTCATTGATTTTTCACATATCTGCTTTTTCACATTCAGCTAGCCAAAACGCTCAAAGACGCCTTAACCTTTGAAGACATTTAATCACTGAAATTTAAGAATATCCTTGTATGCCTCTTTGACTATATGTGAACTTGAATAGATGAATCTCCAGGACATTTATAGATAGAGACAACATCTAAGAGTCTTGTCAACAATCATGAAATATGAAGCAATTTGTCAGTCATTTGTCAGTTCAGTCCCAATTCTGCTTTACGGTTCATTTACCTTAAAGAGGCTTACTTACCTCTACTCAACCATTGCATTTGACCTACCTTTCATAACTGCTGCTTGGGAAAATGAATGTGTCTCTACCTAAGGGTTTTCTTATAGTAGATAACCCATTATTTAGAGTGAATGAATGACCAAGAATATTAGATGGGCTATCTAGGAAGTGATGTAAGATAAACCCTCAATCTCGATTTCCCTTTAGTTTGAAAATAAGAATCCTACCAGGTGATTTCATTAAAAATTATCTTTAAACAAGAAATTATAACTATAACTTCTATTGAATTTCTTGAAAGGAATATTCCTTAAAAAACAATATTATCCACAGAAGACATCTTCCAAAAGAACTAACTAGGTATTAAACATAGTAGTATAAAATTATATAGCAGTATACAATTTTCCACTTCTGAAGTGTTTTTGTTCAATTATAATTCAAGAAGACTGAAAGTAAAGAAAAGAACAGTGTTAAATAATGCATAATTTATTCTAAATATTTAAAAATAAAACATCTCTTAAATTGTCTCTTTCTTAGATTTCTTTCTTCTTAAAAAATGCTCTCTGCTTTTTCCCTGTTGCTTAGTGTTTAAAAAGGTACTTAGGAGAACTTAGATGTACTGTGTATTTTATTTTTCTGCTGCAGCCCAGCTTAGTTAGCATATTGATACTTGAAACTGATGTAAATTTAGAAAAACTATTATTTGTTTTTTAAAACTGTATTTCAACTT